>LOJH01016666.1:0-22240 GCA_001685095.1 Ellobius talpinus
AAAAAGACAGAATGTTTAGTTGGTTGGGTAGGAAGGCAGGGAGAATCTGAAAGGAATGGGGAAAAGGGAAGGAATATGATCAAAATATGTTGTATGAAATTCTCAAAAATAAATATTAAAAATTCCACAAGCAGAGAATGAAAAAAAATCTTTCAGATGTGCTCAAAATGCTTATCTTTTGAATTTGTAAAATGAATTGAAAATTAAGTATATTCAACCTATTTAAGAGGGTATTTTAAAAAATGGTACTTTAGGAAATTGGAAAACAACCTTTAAGGGTGCTTTTTCAAGTTATTAATAGTAAGTTGATATTTATTTTTTAATTAAAAATAATTAAATATGTTATAGCACAGATCATGATAATTTAAAATGTGACTACATTATGGAGTAGGTTAACAAAATTGATTAGTATACATATCTCTTCATGTACTTGTTTGTCATGAGAACACTTAAGAATCACTATCTTAGATAAAAAGTACAGCCTTCTGCAGAATCCACAAGATTGTTATGGGATTAAATAAAACAGCAATGAAAAGACTATGCAGAAAAGTACAGTTCTCTTGAAATTAATTGTCCATTCTGTTTGGCTTCATCACTTAAGGCATTAGGTGAGGTTCTAAAAATTCCCCAATGTTTTCTTCAGCAGACATAGAGATGGTTGTATGATTGACTTTCTTCTTGTGATTCAAGTTAAAAGGGATTGCTTTGCTTATCCAGAAACATGAGTCTTTATTAGAAGATTGGGCTGAGAGTAAGTTAGGATAGTCCTAGCCTGGAAGCAATGTGCAAGAGTGGGAAGGTAGGGAAGATAAGTGTCGGGGAAGGGGATTGAAAACACGTCAGGGGCCCAAGCAGACAAGTTCTACTTTATTATGATGCCTTACCTTGCTGGCTTTGTTTCATTATTCCAGCACTTTCACTCGTTGTAGAGAGGTGGGGGAGAAAGAAAAAGAAAGAATAGGGGATGTTGGGCTCTGCCCTCTTGTGCTGTGTAATCTGGATTTTACAGCTACTGTTGTTTTTGAAAGCAGGGCCAATTGCTTTGTTTTTTCCCCTCATGCCATTTTCTCATTTTTTTTATTTTTTATGATTTTTCTTGTGGAACTAACTTTTAAATCCTAAGTGTAGAAATGCATTCATGGTTCAGTTGGTTTCTGACAGAACTTCTGTCCTGTGGATCAAAGGAATGGTCTCTTCTTATGTGTATAATAATAATCTCCTACCTTTAGCAGTCCTTTAAAACCGTCTCTGTGGTACGTCATCCAGGCTGCTTAATAGCATCTGTCGTGGCGTTGTGTGTATGAAGGGACATTTGGAGAAGAGCCAGTCTGACAGAAGCATGAAGACAAGGAAGGCCCCCTGAAGAGGTCACAATAGAAACTTCACAGCTAGAAACTGAAAGGGCAATGAGGGTCTTAGGGCAGATTTGAGAGTCATCTAGAATTCATGAATACCGCAGTGGGAAGTATCAAAGAGTGGCTTAGAGGAATGGTGATTTTGTTCCTCCGAGTCCTTGTTCATTCAACTGAACTTCCACCTGAACATCTGCTACAGAGTTAACTCTGTCTGGGCTCAGGAGGCCCTGTGGAATGCGAACGGTGTCTCTCTCCTTCAAAGACTGTCAGACTAAGTTCGTAGAGGAAAAAAGATACGGATAAGAAATGGGAGTTGACACAGAAAATCATATGCTTGATCCTCCCCACCATCTTCCACATTGTCTCCAAGGACATTTTCACTTTCTAGACTTTTCCTAGTGGATACTTAAGAGAACTTAACTTTTACATCCCAATAGGAGGTTGTCTGTACCTTTTATATTTTCAATTTAATTTAGAGGGATATGAAACCCTAGCTCAACTTTTCTTCTTCAGTGTCCTACCTCATATGATTTCGTTTTCTTCCATCATGAGACATCACTTTTCTTTTGTTTGAAAACTGTCTGCTCGGAGACTTTCCCGTTCCTTGAAGCCCAGTTGTCTGATGAGAGTATGCGTTGTTTCTGTCATTGCATTTGCTGACTGTCGTGTCACATAGTTTCTGATGTTTTTAATTTCTGATTATTTCCCTGAGTTGCAGTTTGCAGTATTTGTTTCATTCTCCTAAGCTCTGCTAGAGCATCCCCTTAGGGATTTTATTATCTCTGGATGGGATGGTCTCTGCTAATTCTCAACATTTTCCATTTGCTCTTGATTTAGAACACATTAGTTTTCAGGGGTTAGCAAAATAGCTAAGTGGTTAGGAGCACTGGCTGTTTTTCCAGAGGACCCAGGTTCGATTTACAGCAACCACATGGCTGACTTACAACCTGTGTAACAACAGTTCCAGGGATCTTATGTCCTCTGCTGACTTTTGCAAGGGCACGGCGCACATGTAAGGTAAAAAATGAAAAGAAAATATATTCTTTATGATTAAGTTTGGGCTTACCAAGCCTTTCTTCTCTGCTCACTTTCCTTTAGGCATGCTATGCCCTGTTTGTTCACTTGTCTTCCTGCTATTTGGTTCTTCTGTTTTAAGATGCCCTTTTCCATTTATTTTCCTGTTTTGTCTCTTCATATCTGAATTGTTGTAATTATGATCTATGTTCTTTTTCATCTTGCCTAATTTGCTTAATGCCCATTATCTTACCTGAAATGGAAGATCACAGCTTTGATCTGTCTTGTGGGCATCTCCTTCTGCCGGATTTTCATTGTTCAGATTTGATTCTGCTTTTTTTGTTCTCTTTTATCTTATAATAACTCTGTAGAGGTATTGACCTTAATAATTATCTATTGTTAATTTTTTTTATGAAACTCATTTTTATATTCTTTGAATATGAGACAAAGTTAAAGGTAGCTTTTCCTAGTACACAAAGCTTTCTAGCTTTTTAAAAAATAATTATGTCCGTCATTTTAATAGCAGGCTTATAGTGATGTTTTAAAAGCTTTTGACATTGCCTATACTCACGATAACAAAAATCTAGCTCTCTTGTACCTTCCCAACTCTTAGCATGGACTGGTTACCCATTCTCCCCATCTGGTTATGCCTCTGATCTTATCAGTGTTTAACATTTCCATTATAAGTACTCTGAGAACCCTATTTGCAGTTGTATTAATATTATTTAGGGCTCTTCATAGAAAGAGAAACAATAGGATTTGTAGATGGTATTTGATTATAAAAATTGTTTATGTGATTAAGGAGGCTGGTAAGTTCTGGATTCACAGTGTGGATTAATTACCCGGAACCTGGGAGAGCGGAGGTACAGATAAAGCCAAGACTGGAGGTTCTGCTCTGGCTCATGGAGGCTGTCTTTTTATCTTCTTTGTACCACTGACAGTTGAAATCCATTCACAATACAGAGGGAAATCTGCTTTACTCAAATTTACCCAGTATATATTAATCAAATCCTAAACTGCTCTTCAAAATGAACATCATGTTCTCAGAGCCAAGCTACAGGTAGATGTTTTCTTCTGTGTTCTTGTGACTTTGCTCTCACTGACTTTATATTCTCCTTTTCCTTTCCCATTTACTTTGTTTCCTCCGGACCTCAGCTTCTCCCTAACTGCCTGTGTTTCTTTTCAACACATTAAATGCTTTTTTTTTTGTCATTCTGTTGATTTTGTCTCTTCATGCCATTCTCCAAGAGGTGTCTTCTCTGCCCCCACGTGAACTGTTTTCATTCAATTCCCATCTTTCAAAGATTCCCGTCCATTATTGGTGTCAGTTTCTTAGGACTTCTGTGAAGAGTATCACGAACTTGGGGCCTTAAAAGACAAGAAATATATCTTTTTCTAGTATATTAGTCTAGAAATGGAAGCCAAGGTGTCAGCAGTTTGATTTATTTTGGACTCTGAGAATCTTTCATGCCTCGCTCATGATTTCAGTGGTTGTCTCAAGTCCTTGGCATTCATTATTTCAAGCTCCGTCTCCATCTTCTTACAGCATCATATACATGGTAGTGCATATATCACTGACTATTTTAGAGAGATTTGTCATCTTGGACACAAGACCCATTCGAATTCAGTTTGACCTCATCTTAATCTGCTTTCGGTCCCACAGACCCTGTGCCCACATAGGGCCACATTCATCGTCTGCACTGGTTAGTACTTCTGTTGTGGGCTGTAGACAGCCATACTGTCTTCCTCAGACAGCCCTTTGCCTTTGGATTGAGTGGAAGATTTCAATGGAAATATCCTAGGCTTCTCATTTGTTCACTTATTTATTCTTTCAGCAAGCAGCAAACATTGTTTACACATGTTCTTATTCCAAAAATGTATTATGTATGTGGAATATGGAAGTAAACAAAACAGACATCCAAGAAAGATTCTTATAGTTGGGTTTATAGTTAGTTCAGCAGGGAAAAAGCAAATAATGAAAATTAAGAATAATCACAGAGTTTAGAATGTGAAAAACATGAAACAGTAGAATTCCTTGGGAGGGCAGTATGTGCTGGAGCTGAGGGAGCGAGTTATGGGCACATCTTTGGGGGATTATCCTGGGTGGACTGGGCAGCTGTAGCGAAGTCCCTAGTGTGCAGAATCAGGAGCAGCAAGGAGCCCAGTTTGCCTGCAAATGGGTGAGTGAGGAAGAGGGAGGTAAGAGCTGAGGGAGGCAGAGAGGAGCTCTGTAACATGATTCAAGTTTTTGTACAAGGATTGCTCTGGTTCTTATGTTGAGGAAAGAGTGAGTAAGTGAAGCAGACAGACATTTCTGAGGGCTTCTATGTATGATACATTACACACACACGTGTGTATATATATATTTATATGAATGCACATACACATACATATATGTGAGTATATACTAAATACATGTTCAATTAGAATTAATTTTGAGCATGATAGTGTTTTAGTCACAAATTGCTGTGGCTTCTTTAATTCTTCAATCAGAGTAGTCTGGTGCTCGTAATCCTAAGTAAACACACACTGCTGGGTTTATGAATGGATATATTATGGTTACTTGTGTTGAGTTATTGTTATTGAGCAGACTATTTTGTTTTTGAGGCAGTGTCTTAGTATGTATCCCTGGCTGCCCTGTAACTCACTACGCAAAGTAGGCTTGCCTGGAACTAAGTGAGGCCTACTTCTGTCTCATTAACGCTGCCATTAAGACTTGCACCTCCATGCTCAACAGAGCAGAATATTTTGGTACTCTCAAAATTTGAATATTAAATCTCTGAAATTAAGATAAAATTAATTGGAACTGTAATTAGGCAAACAAATTCTATTTTTATATGCATTATATATCAAAGAACAGTTTTAAAGTCTTTCATTATCTTGCATACATAAGTGCTGATGCTTCCTTGTTGAATTTTCTCTTTGCTGGTGACTCTGCATTGAATGGTTTCCACAGTATTTTTTCAGAGATGCTGTACTGACTGCAATCCCGGTGTAGCTGGCGAAGACTGGAAGGCTGTGAGTGCACTCTTGGGTGTCTGACTGTAAGCTTAACTAAGGAATTTCTTGATATTCTTTCCTTCTCCTCTTGTCAGATTTAGTACAAAGAAATTCACTCTTGTCTGCCCACAAGGTGTGATTTGACTTAGTGCTTGGGAAGACACTAGAGATGAGATGTGAAAATTTTAGTAGCAGCCTGAAGTCTTTCTGATTTCACTTGATTTTCTGTGATAACGTCTGCCAGTCAAGACTGGTGTTTCCTCAACTTTTATGCTTGAGGAAGGGAGTGTTGATCACCCCACCAAGAGCATCCTGGAACCCTGGAACTCTATGTCTCAGCCAGTCTTTTAACCACTCCTGTGTGTGCGTGCATGCACGCATGGTTTTCTGTCTATATTTTTCCCCTCCCTCCTTTCTCACATTTTTGAGAATTATGTCACTCAAATTGGATTACAAATGATGCTTTCATAATTTGGCATTTCTTTGGACATTAAACCACTTTACCACTTATTGGCTGGTTTTTAGCTTCTTAGTTAAAAATATTTTTGAAATTATGATAAATTACATTATTTGCCTCATTTCTATTCCTCCCTCCAATCTTTTCCTTGTACTACCCCTCAAACACACTCTCTAAGTCATTAGCTATTTTTTTTTTAAATTACTGTTATATGTACACACACACACACGTCTCCAAATGTGTAAGTGAAACCTGCACAGTCCATATGATACTTGTGTGTATATGATTTCAGGGCTGACCATTGGGTACTGAATAGTCAATTTGAGGGCCTTCTCTAGTGAAGACTATTTGTTCTGTTCCTTGCATTTCTTAGTTGCCTGGGGTTTTATAAAGGCTTGGGCCCCATGGGATGTTAACCATATCTATTGTTGTCATTGTTTCTGTTTTCTTAGGCTCACTCCTTAGATTTATTTTTATGCTGTAATTATTTAAAAACCATCCTGCCACTGTTGTTATTGCTTCAGAAGGGTTGGAGTTGAATATGTGTGTCCATGATGCCAGGAATACCTCCTTTACATTCTTTCAAGTAGGTGACATGTATTCCCTTTGTCAAGACAGATAGACAGGTTAGTGTCCTTCGTGGTTAACAGGTGGGAAAATAGAAGTATGCAGTATCTGACAGAGCTTTCCAGGATCAGATGGCGTGAAGCTGATAAAACAATAAAGATGAAGAGTCGCGAGCTATCATAGGTCCTTGCTTTCCCTCTTGCTATGGTGTTCTAGTAAAGGCTCTCCAGGGAAACTCAATCAGCAGAATGTCTGTCTGTCATCTGTCTCACTATCCACCTATCCTCTGAGGCTGGCGAGTACAAAATGTGCAGATCAGAAGCCTCCATTCAAAAGCTGTAAGCTGCTGTAGAACCAGGATGGCTGATGCTGCATTTGAAGCTCCGTAAGCAGAGTGTTCTCTTCTTGGGGTAGGGCCAGCCTTCTGCTCGGTTTTTCATGGGCTGCTGGTGTGAGGAGGTCCACTCCAGTAGGAAGGCAATCTCCTTTACTCTCTTTATCACTTTAAATGTGGTTCTCATCTGAAAACACCTTCACAGAAATACCTAAGCTACTGTTCACTAACTGTCTGGATGAAACATGTCCCAGTTCAGTGGACATATAACCAACCATGTACTACACATTGGTAATGAAATGAAAAGACTTTTGTCAAACAATGAAAAAAAAACAGAAGAGATTCTGCTAGCATTCTTTTGTTACACTGTTCTGAGCTCAGATTTCTCATCTTCAGAAACCTTCCATGTAAACACTACATGGAAACAATATGAAGTGTTTATTAAAACCATGTAATCCAGGATGCCACAAGAGAGCAACTGAGTGAGAATCTTTGGAGGAAGTCCTCCATTGCTAGAATTTTAAAAATTAGCTGTATTTGTTATTATTGTATGTATGTATGTATGTATGTATGATGTATGTGTGGGGACACATGTGCTATGGGGCTCATGTGGAGGTCAGAAGGCAGCTTTGTGGAGCCGGTTCTCTTTTTCAACCTTTATATTGGTCCAGCAGATCTATATAACTCAGGTCACCAGCTTTATGTGGCAAGTGATTTACTTGCTGAAATATTTTGCCAACCCAGAATTTAAAAGAAAAACAATCTGAAATAATTTGATCAACAAATCTTACATCTCATAGAATAAGACTTTCCTAAAAATTCAGTGTTTTTCTCAGTGGTACAGCTTTTCTGAAGTTTTGTTTCTCTGTGCTTTTAGCTCTCTGATTCTCTTGTCAAATGGTAAAGAGAAAATGCCTTAATGTGTGAGTGCTGTTTGCTTTCTGAAGCTATGTACTGATCTTTACAACAGCACAGAGAACTTGGTTATCATAGTCTTCCCTGTTAAAATATGAAAGTTAGTCCAAAGATTTCTGGCCTCATATATAAATCAGTGGCCAACATGCGTAGTACCTCATAGTTAGGCTTGGATACCGCCAGTTTACCAAGTTCACTTACGATTACTCACAAGAGCTTGCATAATTGAAGATAATAACTTTTGGCTATAAATGATTTGGAATGTTTTTAGTTCAAATGCATTTGATGTTAATCAATTTGGTTTACCTCAGTCTTCAAAAGGATCAAAATTAATGAAATTTCCCTTTATTATTAGATTCTCATTACTTTACATTTTGGGAAATGCAAAATAGTGTGAATAAAATAGGACCAGGTGTGAGGTGCGCTCCACAAAAAAGGTTGTATATTTTAATTAAAATGCTAATCAGAAACATGCAATGAACTACATATCCGATAAAGATGAAAATTTATGCGTGCTCAAAGTCAGGCAAAAGAAAAGTTCCTGGAGCTTGTGCCTGATATTATGTATTGGGCTAAAAATCTCATGGCTGCCTGCGTTCTAGAACTTAATACTATCGTTCTGCCAGTTGGAACTAGTAATAAACTGCTCCGTAAGTTCTCTCTTCACACCCATACACTAGTGCATCTCTCAACCCTCATCAGAGAAACTTCTTTTTGCAATAGATGGTGATGAATACAGATAGATGGGTCAAGCTGCAAAGAATAAGAGCGGAGTGTTCCATTCTGAACGGGACATCTATATTATACCCCTTCTTCCCAAGTCTCACAGGTTATAATAGAAAAGGGCAGAGAGATTATAAGAGCCATAAGTACTGGACCTCTGTAGCACAACAATATTCACGGGTAGGGCATTGCACACCGAATTCACAGCAGCTGTCATTGCACGCTCAAGATCTGCACAAGGTCAAATCCTTGAGGAAGAGCTCAGGAAGTCCCACTCCTAGCTGAGGAACTACTGGCAATTGATGGCTGCCAGAGAGGTCGTATAGGTAACCCTGGAAGGTCTTACACCCATACACATACAGGCAGCTCTAAGTGGACTCTGGGTACAAAAGCAAAGCACATGAAATTGGGAGGGGAAATTGGTGGTGGGGTAGGTGAGGAATAGGAGGGGAGGAGTTGGGGGTTGATTTGATCAAAACCCTTTATATAAATGCTTGACAGTTTCAAACATCAATGAATTTTAAAAAGAAAATTGAATGTTGGATGCCGAGGTGCAGTTTTGTGTTCTTTTAAATTCTAAGTTGATCCAAAATGGATATCACATTATTGTGGTGATATTTTATTTGTGCTATAACACATAAAGCTTGCCTGCAATGTTTACAAACATAATTGGCTTACATTACTAGCAGGTTCCAAGAATGGTACTAGAGTCATACATTCTGTGGTGGAGTCTAATGAAGGCAATTGCAATTAATTTTTCTTATTTATATAGTTTTTGGACAGCAATGTACATTAATTTTTCTAATATCAGTAGTTTCATTCACTTTGATAGTTCAAATGATTTAAAGGTAAAATAGCCTCAGAATGTTTAGTAATAAAATTTCATTCTTTATTCAAGAAATTTAATATTACTTCAATCCAGTTAAAATTTTCATAGGAAGAAAATATTGTCAGGAGGAAGCTAATCATCAGTTTGCTACAACTGAAGCCAACACAGCTGGTGGATGAGTGTTTTAATGTATTTCCAGATAGAGTTTAAGGAAAACATCATGCAAAAATTCAATCTGCTGTGGCTTCAAAATAAAGTTGTTGTCTGTGTTGCCGCAGAAAGAATAGATGCCGTATGTTTGTCATATTGTAGTGGGTTATCTTTAATGAAGTGCATATCCCCCGAGCACTGCTGTGATAGTCTGTGTTTGTCTTGGTCTACACTAATGCACTGGTTCAGCTTTAGTGAACAGAAGCATGGATTTGACTCCTAGTGCTGCCATGACAGGTTGTCTTGGCTGAGTTTGTAAATGAAAGCAATCTACACACATTTGGAAGGAGACATTTGCTGTTGATTTCGGTGGTCTTTAGCCCTGGTGATGATGCTGCTGTCTTGACCTCTTCAAAATGAAAAGAGGCTCTTATAATGGAAGTTTCTCATGTCTATCTTCTTTTTCCTCCTTTCTCTTCCTCCGTACATCCCTTCCCCCTCCCTCCATCTCTTCCTCCTTCCTTCCCTCCCTCCATCCCTTTCTTCCTTTCTTTCTTGAGACAGGTTCTCACAGTGTAGCTCAAGTTGGCCTAGAACTTGCTATGTAGACTAGGCTGGCCTTGGCTTCAGAGATTTACCTGTTTTCACCTCCTCAGTGCTGGGATTAAAGGTGTGTTACTGGATGTACAGACTGCTCTTATTTTTAAAAAATCATATTGTATTATTATTGAAATAGAAAAACAGAATCACTATATACTATTTAATTTTATCATTGTTTATATTTATCTATCATCTAAGATCTATTATTAGGTTTATTAATCTAAATTTCCATCTGCATATCTAATGCCTATCTTATTTGTCTCCCTGTATATACACAAGTGACATGATCATGAATGCTAATTATTTTATCACTATTCTTTTGCTTCACTAAATTTTTTCTGCATCTTTTGTGAACATCTATTAGTTTTACAATAACAATATCAGCCTATTTTTACTTAATAAAACAGATTAAATGTTAATTGCTTTTTGGAAAGGAAAATACCAAAATATTTAGTTATTATTTATATTAGTTTAGCATGTCCAAGACAGTAATTAAAAACAATGCATATAACTAAGGAAAAAGCTATGATTTCTACCATTTAATCCAGTTTCTTAAAGCTGAGTCCCTTTTGTTTCTATTGTTTCTGTTTCTTTTTTCTAATTGTGAAGTCACAATTTTTGATGACATGTAGTCACCATAACATTACTGTTGCCCTGTGATGATTCCTCCGTGCTCTTTATTTCTGAGAGCAAGATATTACTGTTCATAGCACATTTGGTCTACTTATCAATCGTCTGTCCATCCATCTATCTGTCATCCATTATCTAATCTCTCTGTCTGTCTGTCTGTCTACCATCATCTGTCATCAATCAATCTGTCAACTACCTATCAGTTATCTACCACTTATCATCACCCATTTCTATAAATATGCTACCTTTTATTTTTCTATACATGTCATCTTTGTTATTATATTCTATTTATCTAGTAACTTACTGTACTTCCCATTTCCCTCTTTTCTTTCTTAGACAGTAGTAACTTGCACATTCTTATTCTGTACCTTCTGTCTGTCACATGACAGTATGTTGTGTAAGTGTGTTTTATAAATATATCTGATACTTAGAGTTTCTTCCCTGTAAATAAAGCACATTTCTGTTGTATCTGATTCTTTTTGGTCCTCTGGGAACATTTTGTTACTGTGAGAGCCAGGCTGACCTTCAGCTTGCGGTCCTCTGGCCTCCTTAGTGTTAGGACTGCGTGTGACACCACAACAGTACTAGTCTGTCTGCTTTAAAAATGTTCTCATTAGTTTGCTTTTCATAATTTTGATCAATAGTTTTCAAACTGGTGTGGGAGAATTGTCTGTATCCTGTCAATCATGTTTTAAATAAATGCTGATTGGCCAGGCAGGAAGTATAGGCGGGAAAACCAGACAGGAAGTAGAAATGATGCAATGAGAATAGGAGAATTCTGGGAAGGAAGAAGTTGATTCCTCCCAGTCCTGTGCAGACCATTGAGGAAGCAGGATGTGACCTGCCAGCTGAAAAAGGTACCGAGCCATATGGCAAAAATAGATCAGAACAATGAGTTAATATAGGCTACAAGAGTGGACAAGAAGCCTGAGCGAATGGGCCAATCAGTTTTATAACTTATAGAGATCTCTGTGTGATTTTCTTTGGGGCTTGCCGGCTGTGGGGAACTGGGAAGGACATAAACCCCAACAAGCAGGCCCTTCATGTTACATCAAGCATTTTCATTATACTATAAATATTTGGCTGTAGTCACTAAAAACGTCTTTCTTCTGTTGCACTCTGTCTTTGCTCCTGAGATTCCAATTACATACACATTGTTTGCTGTCGCCTCACAGATCTGGTGCCTTACTGTTCTTCTCCCTTTCCATGTCCGTTTGTATATAGCTATCCGCATGCTGTTGTTGAAGTTTATGGATCCTTTTTATTTGCTTTGTTCAGTGTGCTTGTCAGCCCATTGAATGCGTTCTTATTATTCTGTATGTTTTTAGTTCAACTTGGTTTTGTTTATACTTTCCTTTTTTGTTGAAATTCAGCATTTATTTTTGACTATGTAAATCTCTTATAGTATGTTTTAAAGTAATGCATGTTAATTAATTTAGTTAAGCTTTCCCAAGTATATGTATGTTTCAAAATGCTGTGTTATATACAATGAATATACATAATTCTTATTGTCTTATTAAAAATTAAAGATGTTTAAAACTTAAGAATTAGTTCTTTTGGTTGTTCTTTTAACCACACCCAGTCTGGTTCTGGTGTGTCTGTCAGCATTCTTTCTATTTCTTCTCACCGTCCTCCCTTTTCACAAGGATTGGGATATTTTATTATATATTGGACACTGTGTGTACAATAACATGATTTGTGGGAGTCTTATTAGCTCTCAGAGAGGCAACCTCCCATCCTGTAAAGGGTGACATGTGTCTAAGCTCCTAGTAATTGTTTTATACTAATATCCTTAAATAAAGCACATAATGATTTTATGTGCTGTCCATGTTCAAGAATTTACTCTGGAAACTGTTTCTGCCTTTCTTTGCATTTTCTGTTGTTTACTTTTAAAATGTTTATTTTATGTGTAAGAGTGTTTGCCTGCTTATGTGAATGTGCTACATGGATGTGTGGCTGGTGCCTGAAGAAGAAGGGAGAAGGCACCAGATCCCCTAGAGCTGAAGGTACAGATGATGTGAGCTGCCATGTGCACTGGGAAACCAACCTTCATCCTTTGCAAGAGCACAAACTCTGACCCACTGAGCCATCCCTTCAGCCTTTCCATAATCTACTTAAAAAAGAGCTTACTTTTGTGTATGCTTTTAAATCTGGCAAAGATTTGTCAACTTAAGTACTATTTTATCCCAGTCACAATCCATAAGACAATTGAGGAATTGATTGTTTCCCGTTCTCCTGCTCATCCAGTTTCTATTTGGTGATAATTTGACTCAGCTGGGTCTTGTTTGACTCCTGAGCGCCATTCTTCAGTGCTGTTTTCCTTCTTTTTGGAAACATCTTGTAGTTAGATATAATTGTCGTGTGCTGGGATTGCATTCAATGACATTTCTCTTGATCATTTAGAGCCAGTCCCATAATAAATATTCTAGGAAGAGTAATTTGAGAACTCTCCACTGAGCAGGTTTTACTCAGATGGAAGTAGATGACAAACGTTGCTTGCCGCCTCCCATTTTGCTATTTTGAGCAACTTGTAGGCATGCTTGCTTCCACAGTTTCCTTTCGTGATGCTGCAGCAGGAGGCCTTCTTATGACTATTTTTTATTGGTTTTAGGTGCTCTGATCACAGCACTTGGATGTCTGGCACCAGCCTGTGGAGTCAGATACAAAATGCTCAAGTGTGACATGTTTACCAGCCGATGGGTTTTGAAAGTGATTGGATCATGAAGACTCTCACCTACACAATAAGTTAATCTACTCATAGGTCCATAATTTGATGACATTAGTGGGAGGTGAAACCTACTTGGAGGAACAAAGTTGTCAGAGTGTCTGTTCTCAGCCTCTTTGCTCATTATATCTGTCTCCCATGAGATAAGCAGTCCTCTTGGCCCTGTAACAGTACCAACCGCCAACACCATCATCCATAATCACCACTACCACCCACCATCACCAACACCTACAACCAGCATCACCACCATCACCCACACCCACCACCACCACCACCACCATTACCACCAGCAGCAGCACCACCACTACCATCACTACCACCAGCAGCAGTAACACCATCACCACAAGCACCAACATCATTACCATCACCACCATCCACAGTTACCCCCAGCACCAGCACCACCGTCAGCACCACCAACACCACCATCACCACCACTAGCACCACCACTCTCTTCCTGGTTTTAGGCAAAACCAAAATATCCAACTGATAAGTGCTGAAGCCACTGAGCCAGGGAGCCTAAGCAGATCTCTCCTTGCTTCCTTAGGGGTTCTGTTACAGTGCTTGAAAGTGTCTGACCCAACCATAAGTGTTCTCTCAAGAACCAGTGTAGCATTCCAGGATATTTTATTTTTCATATCACTCTACAATCTGTCACAGGCTGTTTCCTGTATGAGTTTGAGGTATTTTCTTCTCTTCCCCATTATTGTATTTTCCTTTCATGCATTAGAATTCATGTAAGATCTTTGGATGCTTCCTTTGTGATTGTTCATTCAGTGTCTTCAGTAGATTCTGATATTCAGGGAAGTAACTGCTGATGTCAATTAAATGTTTCTCTTACATTTGTAAAATAGTATTCATTTTCCCCCATATGATTTCAGGAAGAGAATTGAAAGGTTTAATGTGTGTCTATTACAGTTTCCCCAGAAATTTGCTATTCATTTTGTTTCAGCTTCAGTAATCGTAGAAGCAGATGGTCATGTGATGTGAAAGGTGGCGAATTTTCCATAATCACGACAAAGCTAGCAATTGCCCTCTCTGCGTTCAAACGTTTGCCACATCTCTATTGAGAGGACTGGTTGTAATCACTAAACAGTTGACATCTTCAACATTTGCCATATCCCTATTGAAAGGACTGGTTGTAAGCACTAACTAGTTGACTTATTCAAGTCTTCCGTGATTGTTCAAGGATATTATTTGTACATAAATTACTTTTTAGTGTCTTCATTTATTCCAGTTTAGAATGTTTTTAAATATGGCACAGGGACTTGATAGCAACTTGGGAAATTTTTTATCTGTTTTTATAGCCTTCTATTCCTTCTTACTTGATTTGGCAAAAGTTGTTAAACCTCTAGGTTGTTGAAATTTTTATGGAAATGGTTTAAATTTGCCTTCATTCTGTCAAACAATTAACAACAATGACAAAGTATTCTTGAAACAAAATAGTACATTGTGATTACAGGAACACACAGACATTAGAGTCACAGATAACTTCAGTCTCAGCTGCATCATTTACTGTATGGCCCTGGCTGAATCAACTAGCATCTCTGAGCTCAATTTCCTCATTTGTAAAAGGGAGAGAGTGACTATCTATCTACTGTGGTACTATGACTAATTAGATGATACTATCACAGTGCATGGTACTTTATTTTGGATTATATAACACAATGGTAATAGAAATCTTAACTTGATTTTATTTACTGATTTTAGCCAGGATGACATGGGCATTGTATTTATCATTTTATGCATCTATTGAATGCCTTCTAAATACTGAGGCACCATTGTGATATAGCATGAACAAAAACCACAAAAGCAAATCTATGTATTTATTATACATTTTAAAATCACTTCACATATCTACAAAGATATACATCATAAACATGTATATATGAAAAAGAGAGAGGGGAAGTAGAGAGAACCCTACATGTTATTGACAGGATGGTGCCTGAAGCATCACCGTTCTGGGCTTTATCCATAGTGACTTCAGAGGAAGTGAACATTCCTTCATAAACAGCCTCACTTGTCTGTCAAAGGCCATATGCCTCTGTGAGCCAATTTCTGAGGAATAGGATGGTACAAGGACCTTGTTCATAGGTGTTTCCTTCCCAGAATCCAGCCCAGTATCAGGCATATTGAAACTCTTTCTCCTGGAAAGCCGAGTTTCTTTTGGGGCAATTCTGAAACAGACTGTCAAAGTGTTACAAGTTTGGGGCAAGTGCTGAACTGTGTGAATTGGAGTTGGCAGTGTGCATTAATACATATTTTTTTAGGACTCTGAATTTTTAACAAATTTATTTTTATTTTGGTGTGTTTGTGTATGTGTGTATGTATGTGTGTGTGTGTGTGTGTGTGTGTGTGTGTGTAAGCCAGAGGTCAATATCAGATATTGTTTTAGGTATTATGTAACTTGTTTATTTCATTTTAATTAAAAATTTTATACAATGTATTTTGATTGATTTTTTCCCCCTTTCTTTCCGGGTCCTCCCCACCTCCTTACCCACTGCACTTCATGTTTTTGCTCTCTTAAAAAACAAGCAAACAAAAAATCCAACAAAAGCCAAAACAATGAAAATCTCTTCTTCTAAGATCAAACAAGTCAACAAACAAAAACACCCAAAAGCCAAGAAAAAAAATCGAAAGCAAACTGATAATACAAGTCCTGCACCCATATGCATGTCCGCTTTCCCTTCTCAGTGCTGACCTGGTTCGAGCCTGTGCATCCTGCTGCAGTCTTTGTAAGTTCACAAGGCTATCAGTGCTGTTGTGTCTGGAAGATACTGTTTCCTTGGAGACTTCCACCACCTCTGACTCCTACAGTCTTTCTCCTCTCCACCCCTTTCACATTTAATTTGAGCCTTGAGGGGAGGGGACCGGATGAAGACTTCCCATTTAAGGCTGAGTGCTTCAAAGTCTCTCACTGGCTTCTCTGAGGCATGCTTAACAAAGCTTTGAGCTATGGGCACAGCACTCTGACATCAGCAGTGATTTTGTATCTGTCTTGTTTTGTAGTCAGGCTCTCAGGGGTCTGGGACATGCAAAATAGGTGAGGCTGGGTGGCCAGTACGCCCCCGGATCCTCTTGTCTCCACCTCTTCAGCCCTGAGGTTGTAAGTGCATACTGCCACAAATGCTTTAGAATGTGAGTTTTGGCTTCTGGGCTTGGCCTCATGTTCCCAAGGTATTTGTCAACTGAGCTATATTCCTGGCCCTGAACTCTGAAATTCTTAGAGCTAATTATTTTGTCTGTGTTAGTAGAACAGTACTTATAGCTATGTGTGAAATACTAAGTTTATGTTTTCCTTAACTGAAGGAAATTTTCAAATTGACATCAATTTATGAAGGAAGAAAGGCACTGAAGAATGAACGATACTCTTGAACTAGCTCATTAGTGTTGTTGTTGTATTTTGGGATCATTATTTTTATAATTGCCATGCTTTCATAAACCTGTTTTTTATAAGCGCGGTTTATCAGATGAAATATAACCCTGGATATTTGTAGAATAAAATTACATGACTTTTAAAATGCTAACTTCCGTGGGTCATTATTTTATTATTTTCAGGATGGAAAGATTGTACTGGAATATTTATTAACTCTTTTCAGGACACAACTTCGCGATCTATAGCTACTCGAGCTATGTTATACTCCTTACTCATTGTACAAAGCTGTGAGAGAACAGATATTGTCAGACTGTTAAAAAATGATAGTATTAAGGAATAAAGGGGTAAGCAGGCAAGCTGGTAGATATAAAATTTAATGTTATGTAGTGGCACTACATAATGTTATTCTGGTAATGCATAATGTTTACATCTAGAGTGGTAACTCTAGACCAGATGAATGTAAGGGCTGCGAGGTCAAGAGCCCTACTGATCTCCATTTCTATACTCCTACAGCCTAGAACAACTCCAGATGACAGGTATATGTAACTAAATAATTGAAACAACAAAAAATAAACTAAATGCAAAGGTCAAACTGCAAATAGATTATTCCTGCCAAAAATGATAAGGTCATCAGAAGAGTTTCAGGGATTTTAGCACAAAAATTAATTAAAAATGTCTTATTACATTTAAGAACAATGAATTGGGGCTAGGGAGATGCCTCAGTGGCTAAAATGCTGAATGAGAGCTAGAATTAAGATCCCTAGAACGCTTATGTAAGAGCTGTGTTGGTGTGGTGGCCACCTGTACTCTCAGCACTCAGGAGGCACAGAGAGAGATCTGCATAGCAAGCTGGCTAGCTAGGCTAGCTGGAATCTATCAGCTGTGTTCAGAGAGAGACCCTGCTCCAATATGTGAAGTACAGAGTTATAGAGGAAAGTACCTAATAGCAATTTCAGGCCATATAAGTGCGCTTCAGGCTTTCCTGTTCCTATGCATGCACTTTAACATGTCTGCCTCCATGCAGGTACTCACAGGACGAAACAGGGAATTTTCCTCCCCTTAAAAGAACAAAGAACCTAGGTTATGGTGGCTAAATTTCATCTGTCAGCTTAGCTAGGTTGGTGCCCAGTTGTTTGATCCAGCACTAGTTTAAATGTTGTGAATTTATTTTGTAGATCTAACTAACATCTACAACTAGTTGGCTTTAAAGAAGCAGGCTAGTTTGATAATGTTGATGGTCCTGGGCCAATGACAAGAAGGTCTGAAGATTTAAAAATGAGGTTTCTTGGAGAAAGATTTTTATCTGAAGATGGACACAAACATTTTTCTGGATTTCCAGCCTACTGGCATTCTCAACAGATCCAGAATTCAAGACCCCTAACAACAGCCCTTCCCTGAGAGGTTTGCTAGCCAATAAAATCCGATGAGCCAAATCCTTTCCCTCTGCTGTGTATATCTCTTGGGTCTCCCAGTGAGATCCCAGAAATGTGTCTGGAGAACTCTTCCTGATATACCAGTAAAACTTCACAATTTCCTGTAATTGCAGACAATCATCATTTGCTTTCATTTCTGGGACTGTCAGTTTCTTTTGCTAATTTGGGAATACACAGTTAAACAAGCTTTAATGAAAATGGTAGTCTTATTAACATTGAGGGGAGTTGTGCCACAATTATCTCAATCCTAGTTTCACTTTTCCTTCCTCCCTCCCTCCCTCCCTCCCTCTCTCCCTCCCTCCTTCCTTTCCTTCTTCCTCTTTTATTTTTGATACCATCAGTATTACAGACACACTCATGGTTCAGTGGTTCAAGACCCATGGTTTGTTCAAGCCCTCTTCAGTATGGAGGGTAAGAGACACTAACTAGAATATAACTTAAAATCCAGACTGCATATGTTCTTGCTCACCTTCTCTTTATGGTTAGCACTCAAATAAATGCCAGGAAGCAGTCATCAAAATGGCAGAATTTTAAGATGGATGTGGGAGAAAACTGGAATATAACCAAATCTTAAAATTATTTTAAACACAATTTTTCTTAGGCAGAACAGAAAACTTTTAAAAAAGCAAAACTATCTAAGAGAAAAGAAATTTGAAACTTGGGAGTTGAGACATTGGAAGAGACCTTGCTAGGACTCCTTGTGTGATCCTCACCCTTGGGTAGATAGTGCCTTCTGAAGCACATTTTGAAGACTTCTCAGAAGGAACAAGAGTCTGCAGCTCTCCTTAGTTATCCTTTCAGAATTAAATAATTCCTATGATTGAGAAATCTTCCTTTTATCTAACATATCTTGTTCTGGTCCAAACTGAAGTGGAAGAGAAACTGGTGATCATTCTGTATGTGAGAGCCTTTCATGCGTTCATTGATTGTGATTAAATTGTCTCCAATCAGCCTTTAGTCTTTATGCTCAGTAATATCCATTCTCTTGACCTCTTTTATTAGAACTTTCCCCAAACCCTTCAGCCACCTTTTTTAGGTTTCTGCTAAACCACTTCATTTCTCCTCCCTCTTTTGTTGTGAAATGCAGAGCCGGAGAGAATATATTTGAAAGTCTAGGAGTTGGGGAAAGGGTTGATCCTTTGTGCTATGTATGTATACTTTCCAATACACAATAGATATTTGGAATAACATTTATGGAAATCAAATGCTATTTTACTACTTCTCGGAAGCTTACCTTTCGAAGGGCAGGGTGAGTCATTTGCAAATGAATGCTTTTGTTTGGGAAGTGTATAAAGAAAGCTGATTTCTTCCCCAGAATTTGATGTTTACATAGAACCATTCTTAATGGGGAGCTCATTGCTGTTATTGTGGCTTCTTCGTCATTTTGTTCCACAGCAATTGTAGCTCATTATACTTTGGATTGGTGTCTCACTGCTACATTTGCATATATAGCTTAGCATTTACTTGACATCAATGTTAATGGTATTGGTAAAAATACAAAGAATAAATGACACCCTGCTCCTTGGGAGACTACAATCTACAGAGGAAAGGTAGGGTACACAGAAGATTGAAAGGAATGTAAGCACTTTGAATGGGACCTTAGAAAGGGGGGAGAGTATCTGGAAGCTTGGCACATTGGAAGTGGCTACGTTTGGGAGGATTCTTGAAGGTGATGTAACCATTGTATGTTTAGAAATAAAAAGAGAAAAATATTAGCAGAAAGAACTGCCCAAGAAGATCAATGGAACCAGGGGAGGACCAATGTTCATCGGTTAAAAATGTGCAGAGAAGAGAAAAGGAAGCTGGAGAGAGAGTACAGGGGACTATGTGATGCTGCATTAGGAGTGCAGATCTTCCAGTGTGGGGATAACTAGTCAGCGATCAGTTTTAGTAGCAGGTTAAGGTTAAGGGGCTCCTTTAAAGAAGATTACTGTTAATATTTATTATTTTCCCACTACTAAATCCCTGGCTCTTGCTAATTGGGGAATGCCCCATTATGTGGTTTTAATTGGAGTTCTGTCTATGAAAACCATAAAGGGATAGGTACATTTTCCTGCTACTAGACTGAAGGGCATGGGCTCTCTCCAGCAAATCAGAAACATGGATGCTCCTTTTTGGTTGGAGAGATTAATCCAGTAACATAGGGACATATAGGATCCTATCTTTTTTAGCAATTAGTGCAGCTGGGGTGATGGTGAGCCTCCATGGACAATGATTGTGGCCTCATCACCTGATTCTCCTTTGGACATAATTTTGTGTCCCTCAGTTCTTTGACCTCTTTGAGTCATTACAATTTCTTGAGTTTAATTCTATGACTTCCAATGGACCTGAGGATATTCTGATAGTCGTGGCACAATTCATTTTCTGTTCTCGTTAGCCCAAGTCAGTTTCCAGTGGTTTGCACTGATTAGAACAAACACTCACCCAGAATCTTTGTACAGAGTGATAAGAAACGGATTTAAGTAAGATGCCAAAAGAGTCAGGCATCTTCAATCATTCAGGTTAAAAATGATGTCACTTGACTTAGTGCAGTCATCAGGGGGGAGATGGCTACATCTGCTGAAATATGATGATGGGATTGATATGAGTTTCAATCAGCACCATGTTAGTGTTTCATTACCCCAGGTTGCTCATGCCTGGTGAGGCTGGTACTGTTTCACTACCCCATGTGGCTCATGCCTGGTGAGGCTGGTACCAGGGACATCTCTTGTCTCTTTTCTGAATGACATGCACTTTGCTCCCAAAGTTAAACATATTCAGAGAGAGAGAGAGAGAGAAAAAAAAAAGACTTTTATTGTAATCAATTATAACTCACCAGGGTGTTGCTCCTAATTAATATGCAGAATAATGCAGTTACAGAATGAAATCTCATTGAAACATTTCAGGTTAAGGATTTGGATAAGCAATACTAGTAACCAAATGGACATGGTGAAGGATTAACCAACCCGGAAAAGTCAATGAGTTTGTTTTTTTAATTAAACTTTTATTCTTCTTGAGTATTTAATAAGAGAGTACATATTTATAACATTTCCCAACTTCCCTCCCCCAGATTCTCCCATCTTTTACAATCCTTCTGAAATTAATGACATTTAAAAAGTAATATATACATATGTATATATAAGAAATATGTATTTGTGCATATATATATATATATATATATACAACCAGTTGAGTCCACTGTTGCTATGTATATATCAGGGATGCCCTAATTAGATAATGTATCGGAGAGCTCATCCCTGGAGAAAACTTATTCTTTCTCATTTATGAGTGGGACCTTGTGAAATGTCCATCTTCTACACTGGTGTCTACTAATGATGTCATTAGGCAGGCCTTGTTTAGTCAGCCATATTGTTGAGGTTTTGTAGAGTAGCTTCCCTGTCTTGTTCAGAAGACACTAACCAGCAACAGATATCTGATCTTTTGGCTCTTCCATGATTTTCCTAAGCTTTAGGAAAGTTGTACTGCTGATGTATCAGTTGGGGTCAGGCACTGTTGACTACCTATTCTCTGCTTCTGGACCATTGTGTATCTCAATAATAGTTTTCTTCTTTTGAAAAAAGAATCTTCTTTGATTATGATGGGAACTATAGTTATTTGTGCGTATAAAGAAAAAAATTTAGAGTCCATTTGGAAGCTACATTGGTGTAATGATTAATGGACATCATTCAGATGCTTTCACTCCTAGTCCTTCTTTGGTGCAGGATGACAGATATTCTCATCTTTGGTTAGAACTGTGGCAGGAGATCTGAGATGTGGAGTTTATAAGGAGCAGAAATTTATTACTCACTGTTCTAAAGGCTGAGTGTCCAATGACAGGGTTAGCTATGCTTGTCAAAAAGGCAACCCAACAGAAGGAAAAGAGGCTCAAGAACAGGCTACAGAGACAAAGATACACCCACTTCTACTGTTAGGAGTCCCATAAAAACATTGAGCTAACAGCCATAACATATATGCAGAAGACCTGGTGTAGACCCCACCCTTGCTGCTTTAGTCTCTATGAGCCCATGTGAGCTCTGCTTAGTTGATTTTGTGGGCTATGTTCTCCTGGTGTCTTCCATCTCCTCTGACTCCTTTAACATTTCCTCTCCCTCTTCTTCTTCTTCTTCTTCTTCTTCTTCTTCTTCTTCTTCTTCTT
>LOJH01016667.1:10232-22698 GCA_001685095.1 Ellobius talpinus
TAGAAGAGCCTGAGTGTTGCGTCTTTCCTGCTGGTCGAGACAGACGTGACAATTGTATCCCCATTTTATTTTATCGTTGTTATTCCTTAGATGCCTGTTTTCTAAGGAGAGACAGAAAGGGTGTGGATTCCATGGGGAGGAAAGAAACGGGGGGGACTAGGAGGAGTGGGGGAGAGGAAACCTGAATGAGAAAATATTGCATGAAAAAATATATTTTAATAAGAAAAATTATTTTTGTGTTTGTGTGTGCATGCATTTGCTTTCCCGTGCCCACACATGAAGCCTGGAAGCCAAAAGGCAGCTTCCCACAGTCAGTTTTTATTTTTTAAAGCACGTGCGTCTCAAGGATTGAACTCAAGTGGTCAGGCTTCATGGAAAGTACTTTTACCTGCTGAGTCATCTCACTGGGCCCAGACTAATTTCTTGTAAATAATTCATGGCTAACCATATTGAGAAAGCTGTTGTGTGTCTGTCATGTGTGTGCATGTGTGCTCTAGACTACAGGTATGTGTGGATGCTAGAGATTGAATCTGGGTGTCTTCCTCTATCTCTGTTTGCTTTTTTTTAAAGATTGCTCATTGAACTGAACTGGATCTCACCATTTCGACAAGCCTGGCTGGCCAGCTAACCCAGGGATTTTGCTATTTCTGCCCTGCCCCACATGTAGGTGTTTGCCATCATGCCTGGTTTTTGTTGTAGGTCCTCCTGCTTCCTGACTAAGCTGTCTCTTTAACCTCTAATTTTCTGTTTTTCATAGTGTCTTTCTGTTTGATTTATTTTTTGCAGACTAGGTATGATGTACCCCAGGTAACTTTGAGCTGTTCCTGTATCTGAAGTTGGCCTTGAACTCCTGATCTTCCTGCTTCCACTTGCCAAGTACAGAGATTATAAGTATGTATGGCCATCTCCAGAGTTCTGTAGGTATCTTCCTTTCCATGAGAGCTTGGCCTTGGCCCTACAGGAGTTCACAGGACAGGGAGAAGAAAGGGCAGAGCAAGCTGAACAGTACAGGGACACTGTGTTCTCTGCTCTGGAACTAAGTCCACACTTAGGTAGTTCTTAGTTTTCCTCACTGTGGTCTCTATCTTGGTTGGCAAGTGGCTGGATTCCTGGCAGCCTTGGGCATGGTTGGAAGCAATTTCTGAGAGCAAGGTTTCTTTTGTTTTTGTTTTTAACTTTTCAAGTTTAGGTCCAAGGCTCCGTGTATGTTTAATAACCTCTTCTGTAACTAATTTGCAGATAAAAATCAGAGCCTCAGGATGATGAGGCTCATTTATCTCATAGTTCTGATCAGCCCCCGAGACTGCACAAACCCTTGAGGGCTGATTTAGATTGAGGCAGATGGAAGAACAGGCTCAAAGTAGGGCTGGCCTTCCGGGTCTGCACTGTGACATGGAGCCCCGGGCTCTATTCTGCTACCCTGGTTTCCATATTCTCCTTGTATAATAGTCACAAGAGCCTGCAGTAAGGATCAATTCAGCTCATAGAAATGCTTAGCAGGATGCCTGTCATATAATGGATGCTCAGCAGGAGGATGGGAAGAAAAGGGTCTGGAAAATCCTGCCCTCTTGCTAAAATTGTTATTCTTTAATTTTAATTTTGAATATTTGGGGAGGACTGGGAATTCAGCCTAACTACTCACACTTACAGATTTGATAAAAATAAATAAATTTTTACATTTTTTTTCAAAGAAGAAGCTGTAAAGACATCTGTTTAGCTAGGTCTTCTGGTACAGTCTTGTGATCCCAGCTACTTGGGAGACTGAGGCAGGAACATGGCAAGTTCAACAACTCCCTGGGCAATGTAGGAAAACTATTTCAAAGTAAAAAGAGGGCTGAGAAACAGGATGTAATATGCATACCTGTGATCCCAGTGTTGGGAAGGAAGGTGGAGACAGGAGGATTCCTGGGGTTTCCTGGCTAGCCAGTTTAGCCAGAGAGCTCCAGGTTCAAAGAAATCCTGTCTCAAAAAATAAGGTGAAGTGATTGAGTAGGGCATTAAATGGCAGCAGCTGGCCTCCACATGCCGTGCACATGTAGCCAACTCTATCCACATACTTAGGGAATTCAAGGTTATCCTCAGCTACATGGCAAGTGTAAGGCCAGTCTGTGTTATATATGATCATACACACACACACACACACACACACACACACACACACAGCACACCCTTGTCTCAAAAGTAATAACAACAATAAAAATCTAACCAAAAACTCTCAAACAAATGAACAAACAGATAAAAGGATACCAAATAAACAGGAGAGCTCGGGATACAGCTTCATAGTAAAGTGTTTGCCTAACATAAATGAAGCTCTAGGTTCAATCCCCAATATCACCAGAAACAAAAACAAATTAAATAAAACCAAGTAACTCAAAACACATCCTACTTGAGACAGTTCAACCATATGCACACAGGAGAATATACAGGTACGTATCCCTTGTCACTTATGAAGTGCCTTCCACATATGTCCTTCTGATCCTCATGACACTGAGTTTGGACGGGCCTATAAATGATCTTCTTTACAGAAATCTCAAAAGTGAAGCTCAAGAGCACAGTCCCAAAGGTTCCATCATCTGGCCATAGTTTCACCAGACGGGGATCAAGCGTTTAACCTGTTATAATACTTAACGTAGTTGCAGGAGATACTGTCTTTGCCACTTAAATGTACACCACATTCCAAGTCCCTTCCTATTGTTCTTGTTAATCCCCATTTAGACCAAGTGGAGAGCTACATATTGTGTGTACGTGTGTCTGTCTGTCTGTCTGTCTGTCTGTCTGTCTGTCTGTCTGTAGCCAGAGGTGACAGTCCATCAAGCTTCAGAGATGGTCCCGTCTCTGTCTCCTTAGCACTGAGATTACAGGCCTGTGACGACTCACATGGCTTTTTGCTTGGGGGATCTGAATCAGGTTCCCATGCCCACGCAGTAAGCCCTTTACTGACTGAGCCATCTTCCTACCCCTAGAGAGCTACTTATTTTACGGCCAAGGCAGTGGCTTTATTTTAATGTTTCTGGAAAACCACAGAACATAAAGAAGACTGAAGGAAACAGATCCTCTGGCCAACTTTCAACTATGGATTGGGTACCTCGTGGGTGAGATGCTAGCTGTCTAAGTGGGGTGATGTAAGCACCCGCAAGTGAATTTTGCATCTCTTAAAGGGAGTCATCCACTGAGCATTTTGTGCTTGTAGACACAGTGGCTCCTGCTTGGTTGGATTCATTTAGAAGAGATGGGTCATGGGTAAAGGTAAAATGACACCAGATCAGGCCATTTGGGAAATTGCTGTGATGTTATACAAAGGTTCTAAATTTAAAATGTTTTTCAGCAACTGTACTTTTAGTGCAGCAGCTTAGAACGTATAATAACCTGGCTTAGGTTAATAAGTCATCTCAAGAGTGTCCTTTGAGGATAAGCCATAAATTCACAGTCACCAAAGCACTTGGTGGGGAGTGTTGGGGAAAACAAAGCAGCGAAATTGGTACGAAATTCAAGAACATATTTGGAATATCCAACAGCATATTTTTAGACACATGCTAAAAATATCAGCACTGTGGAAAAAATTCATAGTCACTCAATATTTATCTAGGAAATTTTATCTATTTAATTGTTTACTGTGTGTGTAGGAGAGAGAGGTGCATGCACATGCCTGTGTGGGGGAGCACATGCCTGTGTAAGATGCTGGCAATCTTTCTCTACCACTTTAGCCTTATCACCTCAAGATAGGGTCTCTCCCTGAAATGAAAGTTGGCCATATTAGTTAGGTGAGTTTTTGGAATCCACCTGTCTCTGTCTCCTCAATGCTGGGGTTTCAAACCCATTCAGCTATGCCTAGCTTTTCACAAGGGTGCTGGGTATTTGAACTCATGTCCTCACGTTTGTGAAATAAGTAAGTGCTCTTACCCACCCAGCCATCTCCCTAAGCCCTACCAGCTTTGGTAAAGGAGGCTCAAGGAGCAGAGCCTATTATTAGTGCTACACTTCAACAGACTTTTGACAACACTTGCCCTGAAATAGTTAATTGAAAAGAAAGTATATTCAACCCCAAAGCCATATTCCTGCATTAATTTATCCCTGACAATTAATTCAAAAGTAATTACAGCATCATTCAGGGCTCGTGTATACATCGGCAACTTCCAGGTTTTTCCTTCAACAAACACACATATTCCTGGTCCCAACTGTCTCTCTACACGCCTGAGCACTTATGTCAAATGTCTCTGTTTCTAAGTTCGGAATATTTATTTATCCTGTTGTGCTATTTTTATCTTTAGTAAGTTAAAAAAAAAAGCTGTACTCTATGATTCAGAAAACCTTTTCCTTGTTTTAGCAGCCTCTCTGCCTGGACTCGGTTGTTACATAAAGTTTCTAATGTTTCAGAAGCCTGGAGGTACCTAGGATTTCTTTTTAATTTTTTTCTATAAGAAACATTTGTGTGTGTATGTGTGTACATGTGCATGTGCCTGACTGTGTGCTTGTGTAACACATGTGTGCAGGTGCCATTTGAGAACAGAAGAGGGTGTCAGGGAACTTGAGTTACAGATAGCTGTGAGTCTCTGTAAGGATAGTGGAAACTGAGCTAGGTCCTCTGCAATAGCAGCAAGTGTGCTTGACCTCTGAGCCATCTCTCTAGTTCCCAGTGCACAGGGTTTTTAGAGGCAAAATGTATCCACCCATTCTGGTGTGGCTTGCAGGATACATTCATTCAGGGGATGTAAAGAGAAGCAAATACAAGCATGAAAATGATGTAAAACAAAGACAAAAACCCATGGTTAGGGAGTGGGGAGATGGCTCAGTGGGTATGGGCGCATACTCTGAAGTCATGAGGTCTTGAGTTCAAATACTCAGAATCCAAGTGAAATAAAAAAGGCAGCCATGTTCATGCTTGTAAATCCAATGTTGGCAGCCTGAGACAGGCAGATCCTGAGAGTTTGCTGGCCAGCCAACTTGGCCAAATGGCCTGCTTCCAGTTCCGAGAGAAACCTTGTCTTGAGGCAATGAGGCAGAGAGTTTTCCTGCTCTGGTCTTTGTGAGTGCATGCACTGCACACCCACATGTGCCCCCACAACCACGCACATGCACCTAGACACAGCCTCCCCCATAAGAACCAGAAGGGAAGGGATCATTTAACACAGGGTCTGAAAAGCAAAAGATGAAATAAATTTAAATGTGTGTCAGTCGGAGGAAAAAAACAGGAAGTGGGCCGGGATTAGTTGTGTGCTTGGAGGACAGCACATTAATGTGCAAGAAGTCCTGGATTGGCTCCGTAGCACCTCATAAACTAGGCGTGGTGGTGCACAGCTTTAAAACCAGCACTAGGGAGGTGGAGGCTGGAAGATTAGGAGTTCAAGGTCATCCTTGGCTATGTGGGCATTCGAGGCCAAGCCTGTGTTACAGGAAACTGTGTCTAAACAAATAAAAATCCAGTATGAACTATTTACATGTATGTAAAGAATTATCAGAGCTCTGGAACCTGAAAACAATGTATTTTACCAGGTCTCTGCAATGTTTCCAGCATTCCAAAGATTAGCAAGCCCTGGTGGATCGCAGGCTGGAGCTTGCCGGCTTCTGCCAAAACCATCATGTCATGCAAATTAACAGAGTCTAAATTCATCATCTTTTGTTAATTAGGAACTTGCTGGCTCCTAGCAAGGAACATACAAAAGGTTGGAAATTCATATGCTCGTTATCAATCCTGGAAGCAAGAAAGCTGAGTCAGGCAGGCAGGAAGAAGAAAAACAACAGCAGCAATAACAACAATAACAACAGCCCTAAAATATAAACCAAAGCCCAAAAATGTATTCACGGCAGAAAACAAGGATGAGTGAAAGTGAAGTTGCACTATTAAGTGGGAGTTTCACATTCAACTTGGTACTGGCAGGGGGAGCTTTGAGGGGGGGTACAGGGTAGGGGTGAGGTTGGGTGTGTCTTCAGCTTCTTTAGGGATTGCTCTTCCAGGCTTTCCTTGCTGGTCAGGCTATAAACTGGAGGACTCACGAGAATTCAGAACTCGAGAGGGCTGGGGAAGGAGCTTTCTCACTAAAGCGTTTGCTATGCAAACGTAAGAACTTGAGTTGAGATCCTCAGTACTTGCTTAGAAAACTGAGTATGGCAATACACACCTGTGACTCCAGAATTGTGGCAGGAAAAGAGGTCCAGACAGGTAGATCCCAGGGGCTTGCTGTCTAGCAGATCTAGTATTACTGAATCAGTGAGTGCCAGCTTCAGAGAGATCCTGATTCAAGAAACCAAGGTAGAGAGCAACTGAAAAGGATGACGACTGACATCTACTTCTGGCTTCTGTGTGCACCCACACGCACAGCAAATCACACACATTTATAATTAATCATGAAAATATTTAAAGGCTTATTATATACATTTATCAAAACAGAACTCAGAACTTGAAAAGGCAGCTACACCCTGTAAAATTCTTATTTAAGTCTACTATGCAAAATTTCTACCCATGGCCGTTGACTTGCTTTAAAATTTTTGGAATTAAATTTGATTTATTTATGTAGCAAGAGGCCACAGCATACACATGGAGCTCAGAAGACACCCTTTCTGCTTCTATCGTATGGTTTCTAGGGACTGAACTTAGATTATCAGCCATGGCAGCCAGTGCTGTTACCTACTGAGTCAGCTCACCACCCTGCAGAGATAAGAGTGCCTCCTCCATAGAGGCCAGGAACAGGACTTTGGCTCAAACTGCTTGTGCTTGGTCACCACATTCTGCTCTGCAAACCGTGCTGTCGGCAGCGGTGTTACGGGGATTAAGTGTGGTAATATTTGTAGAAGGCTTTAGAGTAGTGTCAGGCTCCTGGTAAGCGATGTTTGGCAAGCACAGAGCTAGTTAATGGTGGACATCTGCTCTGAGACATACATCACTCAGGTGGCTGGGAGGAAGCCGCCAGGTGATACAGCTAATGCGCTAACTGTGGGGCGTCTGCGCAGTATGTGGCGATGGCTGAGGTGGACAGGTGATAATGAGTACTAGGGAGCAATCTCCCGTCTCCTGATCAAAGAGACTTGGATTAGATTTCTGTCTAATCTTAGCTGCCTTTTGGGGGTCTGATCTGTCAAAGCACTCTGGACAGACAAAGAAGCATGACAGGAGAAGAGAGAGGACTCTCCAGTGACTAGTATGCTTGATGTCCCAACATGCAAAGAGGGGAAGGCTGCCTGAGTCCCATTTCAGCCAGGGCTAGCACTCAGTTGGCCAGACCTACAGGCTTCTTTTTGCATGTTAGCTCAATAAGGGCCAAAGGGTTACCAGGCCCAGGAATTTCTGGTTGCTTAAGAGGAAGTGTTGAAAACCTGGCCCCCCTTCCCCAGGAGTCAAAGAACACATTGCATACCCTGTTCTCTGTAGGGACCTAAGGAATGTAGGAATATTAAGGGGACCCAGTGTGGTGGCTCCCTACTGGGAAAGTTGCCAGCTCCTTATCCTTACAGAATTCTTCACTCAACACTGAGAGCCTGGATTCAGTTACACTTACAATGTCCAGAATGCCCATGGGATGGAGAAGCCTAGGACAAAGCTTTAAAGTAGGGCTCTAGCAAGGACAACATGGGATGTATGGTTCTCAAAGGATCCTGGATTACCACGGAGCTTGAGCCCAGACAACAGTACAAAAACAGTCTTAAGGGCCATTGCGGGGCTTCCCAGAATACAGGAGACAAAGAGAAGGGTCTAAAATTGTACCCTGCCCATGTCAAGTGGCTGTGAACTGTGGGACATGTGGAAAGTCCCCATGAGATGTGTCGTGAGAACCTGGAGAGATGGCTCAATGGGCGAGAGCTCTTTCTGAAGCACTGGAGCCTGAGGATCTGAGTTTGAATCCCTGGCACCCATGTTAAACAAAACAAAAGTGGGTATGCCTGTCTGCACCTCTAACCCACAGTTGTTCAGGGAGCAGAGACAGGAAGATCCTAGGGGCTTTCTAGACACCAGCCTTGCTCCAGATCCAGTGAGAGACCCTGTCTCAAGGGAATAAGGTAGAGTGTGATAGAGCAGGGGACCTAATGTCTTACTCTGGCCCCTGTAAGGTCCTGCACCCTCATAGAAAAACCAGGTGTGGTAGCTCATGCATGTAATTCCAGTACTCAGAGGTAGAGACAGGTTCCTGGGGTCTGGTCCACAGGTTAGCCAGCCTACCCTAGTCAGTCTGCTACAGATTCAGTGAGAAACACTATCTTAAATAACCTAAAACAAGGTAGAAGTGACACACAATGGAATACTTGGTATCAGAACACACATGTATTCCACACACACACAAATGTACAACCCCCACCCTCAGTACACTTATGTGTGTGCATAAGGATGAACTTTTTAAAAACATGGCACTAGCCAGGTGTTGGAGGCACATGCCTTTAATCCCAGCACTTGGGAGGCAGAGGCAGGTGGATCTCTGTGCATTTTGAGGCCAGGCTGAACTCTAAAGTGAGTTCCAGGACAGCCAGAACTGTTACACAGAGAAACCCTGTCTTGGAAGACCAAAAACCATACAAACAACCAAAAAGCAACAACAACAAAAAACCCAACAAAACAAAATAAAACCTGGCACCACTACAAACTTAAAGTCCCAGGCTAGGGGGTTAATGACACCATGATGCGGGGTGTCTTGCTGAGTCATTTTTGCCCTGTCTGACAGGAACCCCCTGTAAGAAGCAGCCTTTACCCCAATTTAAGTTCTGTTTACTTTTCTTGGAGCCCCTCAACTCATATCTTCCTGCTTGCAAAGTTCTCACCCTGCTATCCCTCCAGCTATAAGGTTCCTGCAGATGGTTTTAGTCACAGAGGATAAGACACCAATGAATACTTAGGATAGTGTTTCTTTTTGTTAAAAAAAGATTTTTAAAATAATTTTTAATTGCATGTCTCTGTGTTTGCAGTTGTCCTCAGAGTCCAGAAGAGGACTGTAGGTCTCTTAGCGTTAGAATTAGAGGTGGCTGTGAGTCACCTGATGTGGTACTTGGAACAAAACCGTGTCCTCTGCAAGAGCATTATGCGCTCTTAATTTCCGAGCCACCTCTCCAGCCCCAGAGTATCACTTCTTTCTCTCCACCTTCTCCTTTTGAGACAATGTCTCATTATATGTAGTCTTGGCTGGCCTGGAACTTACTATGTAGACTAGGCTGGCCTCATATTCAGAGATCTGCCTTCCTCTGCTGATCATATTTTGGGATTAAAGCATATACCATGATGCCTGGCATGGGTATCATTTCTTTAAAATGAAAACTTACCACGCATATTTCAATACAGAATCCTTGGGATCCTAAACTAAATGTGAGAGTTAGGAAAGCCAGTATGATGAAAGAATCTTTCTCTCCTACAATTTGTTTTTCTTTATTTTATTTAATTCTACTTTACTTAGATAGGGTCTCAAGTATCCCAAGCAGGCCTTGAGTTCATTGTAGAATCAAAGAAAGTTTCTTCGGATTCCTGATCCCCTGCCTTTACCTCCTAAGGGCTGAGATTATAGCTCTGCCACCATTACTGGATTTCTCCAAGTAATTCTGGAGATATAGAAAACACCTCAGGACTAGAGAGATGGTTCAGCAGTTATGAGTGCTTGCCACCCTTCTAGAAGTTCAGAATTCTGTTCCCAGGACCCATGCTTGGTGGTATGTAACTGACTGTATGTCTAATTCCAAGGAAGGGCTACATGCCCTCTTCTGTTGTTTTTGGGCACTAGACACACACACACACACACACACACACTTACACACGTTAGACAGAAAAAGAGGAGGAACAGGAGGAGAAACCGCTGCAGCGTGCACCACTGCCTTTTCTGGCAGCTTCTCGGGCAGCCGCTCACACTCTTCCACTGACACCATGCTTTCTCCAGAGAAAGAACACTGATAGTGGGCTATCAGTGCTCCCAAGCAAGGGTCTTTTCACAGAGGTCCTTTTCACGTAGGAGCCAGTGCTGATGTGAAAGGTGTTAAGTTAGGAGGAGACTGCTGGAAGACCTGTTCAACTAGACGGTGGTCAATATCTCATGATAAAAGGGCATTCCTCTGCTGTGATGGCTATGACATATTACAAAGAACTGGAGTTTTATGATTTTAATGTTATGAAGGCTTGAAGTCTAAAATCAAGGTGTGGGCCAGAACTCACAGTAGCCAAGAGCCTTTCCTACTTCCCCTATCTTTTTATTTCCTTGTACGAAATATCAAATATGAGTCTTTTCTGTTAAATACTATTTAGCTCCCCCCTTCCTGTGAGACTTTTACACAAATGCTTTAATTCTCTCCACCCAGTCACACCTTTGTATACGCAAAGGCCCCCACTGCTCTAGTCTAGGAATTTGCTTGCCCAGAGCAGTGACCTTTTTCTCCTTGGAGCAGGGACCCCTTCCCCCTTACTCCTCCATTTCCTGCCCACCAGATCTTTTCAGGTTAGCCAATTGAATAAGATTCTGAGGTTGGACCTCAGCCAACAGGAAAAAGACACAGCCACCACCTGAGTTAGACTAGAAACCAAATGCACTTCCTGTCTCATTAGTTTTGCTCTTCCAAGAACACCTTCTTGATCAAGAGTAAAGTTTGCCTTGTCCAGACGCTTCAATTGGAGTGGCAGTCTCTTTCTTTGCGACCCTGAACTTATTTCTAACAATCTCCTCCCCTTTTATTTTTTTAAATTTCTTCCCCTATTCCTCACCTTCTCTCCTTTCATTCCTTTTTCTTGCCTCCCTTCTTTATTTGATATTCTCTCTCCCCCTTTCTCTGTTTCAGTAGGGTCTTGCTGTATATCCCTACTCGGTCTTGAATTTACTGTGATGGCCTCTCTCACCACACTCAGCCAGCCCTAGTGAGAGGTTTCATATAGCTACACAGTAGAAGAAATGTGTTTACAGCCCAGGTAGTTTGATTCATGATTTTTGTTTTCACAACCATTTTACCTGTTAATATGAGAGTAAGAGACCTGAACGCTAGTGTTTTTGTAGCCACCAAATGCCTGCAGAATGCATTTTACATACTTCTGTAATTCAGCTGGTAAAGTGTCTGCCTAATTAATGTGCCTAAGGCCCTTGGTTCAATCTCTAACATGAAGCATCGTCCTGCACACTCATCATCCCAACACTTAGAAGGTGGAAGCAGGAGGATCCAAGTTCAAGGCCATCCTCCCGTACGTACAGCGTTACTACATCCCACAGATACCTCTTGATATCTTCTGTGGAACACCATGGTCACCTCTAGAGTTGTAGCAAGAAACAAAATAGCCCTTGCTCTGCATTTGGCAGATGCTGTCTTCCTGGTCAGCATGTAAAATAGGCTCTTTTGGGTGGGAGACGGAGAATGTGAAACTGTTTGAGTTATATCCTGTGATGTCCTTGCCAGACATACTTCCTGGTGGATACAACAGTCAGCCAAGGCTGGGCTCCTCCCTGCCTCCCAGAGAATGGGATATAAGCCTGCCATGGTGAGCATGCCTTGTGCTGTTCCTAGGCTCATTTGCCTCATCTATGTGCTTTCCATCCTGCTCACTCTGTGTCTCATGGTGTCTTCTTTGACTCCACTCTTCTTCTCCCCAGCATTCTCTCTGTTCCCCAAATCCTGCCTAGTCATCAGCCAATCAACTTTATAGTAACAATGAGAGCAACACATCTCCACAGTGTACAAATAGATTTTTACACAACAATTAAGTTTTTAAAGGATGAGTTACCAAAATAACCCAAAATGATTGTGACTATAGCGTGTGTGGAGTACCATGGAGGAAAGACTCCATAAAGAGATGGAAGCTAGAAGCCAAACTCTTTGGCCAGCCTTGACCATTGATGTATCTCCCAAGCCATATGCCTCAGATCCAAGTTCAACAGGGAAAGGTTGGAAAGGAAAGGCTAGTTTTCTTGTGCAGTGTTTTATTCCAGCTAGGAGTGCCAAGGAATCCCGGGGGCCCCACCATGTGTCACCTACCTCTGCTTGGGTAGTTCTTGATCATCAGACACTTGCCAAAAGAAATCTTTCATTGTTTCCTAGACCTCTCTGGCTCTTGACAAATACCCTCTTAGAAATTCTTTGGTTTCTCTTTTCCCCCTTTGTTTACTTAGAGCACAAATCCTGCATAAAATAAATGGATTGACTCACATTCCAGTTGAGCCAGCAAATTCCATGATAGGTCTTGTCAGGAACCCAAAATTCTGGTGTGCAGTTTCCCTTGGAGGTGGAATAGAGACACAAAAATCAAACCATTAAATGTTTATTGGATCTCGTTTGGAAACCTGGACAGTAGGACTGACATGTAATCCAGCAGCCACACCTGGGCATTTATCATAGAAATGAAATTTTAGGTTCACCTGAATTCCTATCCAGAGAAACCAAGCCATCACCTGTAGCAGGCTTTTTCTTTTGGGGCCACCAACCAGCTCCCAAATTATGATGCGGAGACTTCTTATTAGTTAAGAATGCTCAGCCTTGTGTGGGAGCCTAGTGTGTTTGGAGGCTCACGTTCCTAGACCTCGATGGAGGG
>LOJH01016668.1:0-13209 GCA_001685095.1 Ellobius talpinus
TCTGTCTCTATCTCCATCCATCGCCAGCTGAAGGTACTATGGTGATATGCAAGAGGGAGCCTCAACTGGCCCCATCCTATAGCCACACTGATGAATACCTTTCACAGATCTTAACGACCAGGATGATAAGCATTATCGGCTTATCAGCTCTCTAGTTCCAGTCACTGTGGCCATCACACTTGACAGAGAGGAGTAGAGGTAGGGAAAAGTCATTCTGTCTCACTGTTCCAGCCCATCCTGGCAGGGAGGCTTGTTCCTTCAGAGCAGCAGTATGTGATGACCTAAAGCTGTCCATGACACAGTGGGCCAAGAAACAGAGGGTGACAGGAAGTGGGGTCAGTTGCCATCTGTGGACCAAATATTTAAAACACAAACCTGGGGCTAGAGAGATGGCTTGGTGATTGAGAACACTTATTGCTCTATTCCAGGGGACCCCAGTTTGGTTCCCAGCTCCCACATGGTGGCTGGAAACCATCCATAACTCAAGTTCCAGGGCATCTGGGGCTCTTTTCTGGCCTCTGAAAGTACCAGGCGCACACACAGTGCACATACCTACTTGCCTACCTACATACATAAAGATATACATGCATACAAGCAAAACACTCATATACAAAAAATTAAAAGATAAATAAATCCCAGCCCCTCCCCCCAAAAAAGAAAGAAAAGAAATGAAATTGTGGGGCGCGTTTTGAATTTACACAATATTGGTCAACAGATAAGGTACATAAAACCCTTCCCCTGACAGCACTAACACTTTGGGCTGGGAACATCAGTAATAAACCTAAATAAATTTGGGAATTAACTGGATAGTAGATGCTCCATGCTGAATATTTTATGGTGGAGGGATTCGTGCTTTGAAAATATGATAAGAGAATCTGGGAGGTCTAGGAGATAAATATTTGACTTTTGGTTTTGTTTTGAGGCTCATGATGTAAATAGTTTTAAATGAGATGGTAAGTGTAGTCCTCATTCTATTTGAAAAGGGCTGGAAGAAGCAGAGTGTGTAAGGTCTATAGACTTAGGGGAGAATGTTCTGGACATGAGGAACTGTTGTAGAATATTAGTTAAAGATGTGTTACATCTGTTTATGCTGTGGAACATTTGTTTTAATGGTGCAAAGATAGGTTGCATTCTTTTATGTTGCATTTGTTTAACCCTGTGAAGCTGTGTTACTTTGCCTGCCTGAAATACCTGATTGGTCTAATAAAGAGCTGACCGGTCAACAGCAAGGCAGAGAAAAGGATAGGTGGGGCTGGCAGGCAAAGAGAATTTTATTTTTTAATAAAAGAAAGAAGGATCAAGAAAAGAAGGGGTCAGCCACCCAGTCACATAGCTAGACATAGAATAAGAAGGAAAGGAAAGAAATAGAGAAAAGTAAAATCCCAGCAGCAAAAGGTAGAGAGAATAATTTAAGAAAAGCTCATGAGAAAGAAGCCAAGCTAAGGCCAGGTGCATATGTGAAAGAGTAAGCCTCCATATGTTTTGATTTGGGAGCTGGGTGGTAGGGCCCCCAAAGAGCCAAAAGAGTAAAACAACCAAAAAAGAACAGAGAGCAAAACCCCTGAGTCTGCAGCATCCTGCAGGCTACAGGGTATGCCTAATACATGGACTACAGCCTAAAGAAAGGGCACAAGATGGACCACTCCATCAGCACCAGGGATCTCCCTTGGTCCTGACTACACCAGCAACAATTCTCCAGGTGGAGGGACAAGCAGGAGGTGGCTAGAAGCCTGAAACCCACCCGTTATCCAACAATAGCAGCAGATGAAGACAGACAGGCTCTCAGCAAGAATCCCTGGTCTGAACCCTGTGTGCTGTGTGAGTCAGAGTCAAGGTCAGCAGAGAGTGGGCAGGCTGGCCTCCAAAGTGGCCTATAAGATGGCTGCCAGGCCCAGAGGTAACCCTGCAATTCTATGTGGTCATTATAATGCTTTGGCCTCCTCGTGAATCAGACAACCCAAGCCCCTGCTTAAAATTATGAGTTTAAAATATTCAGAACCTCTTCCCTGGACATTTGATTGACAAGCCTCAAGAGTACAGGATTTTACAAAGCCTTGTCAGGGAACATAGTATGCCCCCAGGCATGGGCTGTCTGTCCACACCCTGTGGAATGCAGTGTGAGAACTCCACAAAAGGCAGCTGTCTCCAGCCCGCCACCAGCCTTCCCCAGATAGTCTGATTCATGGCTCCCTCATCTATGAAATGTTTTGCCTCAAAGTATGTAGGAAGTTAACATATTCTGGAAGAGCCAAGGACTTTGTCTTTGAATTCCTTTGGCTTTAAACAATCCCCTTTAGTAAGATACTCAAATAGTGCATTTTCCTGTGCCTCATGTTTTGTGTTTTAATTCACGACGTGTCTCTGGCATCTTGGTTTAATATCTGAGTGACACGGTTCCTAGAAAAGATGCTGTACCTAGAAACGTCCTCCGAGGCCTTCCCAACTCTAACATACAGCTGCTAATAGTGTGCTGTCCACCTTCTCAAAGGTTCTCAAAAAAGCGTCCAAGTTTTCTTTGCCAGAAATTGTGGATGGAAAGAAATAAGAAAGGAGGCCTTCTGATGTAGCACGTGAGCTGGGGGATGCTGAGTGAACTAGATTTATGGACTGCGAGCACAGTCCTTGGGCCCCTGTGCAGCCGGGTGTGAGGTCACCAGAAAGCAGGTGTGGGGCTCCCCAGCAGGTGTTTCCAAAGGAGGCTTTCAGCCTGTGCTCCCCTGCTACCCTGAGCATAGGGGCACAGATGTCAGGCACGGGAACTCTCAGGGATGGTGTTAAATCAACACAAATGTTCTCGGAAAGGAAATTGCTAAGACTTAAAAATCCCCCTCATGTGAGTAGGGGTTATTTCAGAAAACTGCTGTGAACTGGTGTGTGCAGTCTGAGGTCTGAGGATTGTATGGAAATTGGAAGAATAAACTACAAAGAATACATTCTTTAAAGAGTGTGGTTTGAACGTTCTTGCCTGCTCTAGGGTTCAGATATAAATGTGGGGAGGTATATGAAAGTTCAAAGGACAGCCAATGCTCGGTTTCTGTCACCATAACCAATGCCTAGAATGATTGACTTATAAAGGAAAAAAATCCATTTTGGATCACAGTTTCTGAGGTTTCAGCTCATGGTCATTTGGCCCTGTTGCTTGTGGCCTGGGGTCATGTGCAACTGTGGATGGGAGAGCAAAGCCTTCTATCTACCTCAAAGACAGGGAGGAAAGAACAAAGAAAACTGAGTTTGCACACTCTACTTCAAGGGCATGTCCCGTAAGTGTAAAAATCCACCCCTGAAGGTTTCTGACACCTTTCACTAGCACCAAGTTTGGGCCAATACTTTAATGAGCGTTCTTTGGGGGAAAACATTCTAGATCCAAGAAGAGGCCAGTGGTGCACATGTAAGTATGTCTGTCCATCCAGCCTATCATTAAGCCATTCGCTCTCTCCCATTCTGAGTCTATAGGACTTAGTGTGGGTAACCTTACACCCCTATTCTAACTTGGACATATAACCCCCAATCTAATCAGAATTCCCTTGAGTGTGTATTGGAAGTTTGTGTCGCTTTTATCAAGGTTGCTGAGGCAATTGGAAGGGAAGCCAGTTTTACCTGGGTCCAGCTTTGATACCGTGCAAGCCACCATGACAGCAAATCCAACACATGGGACATGGAGAGCTACAGACAGAGAGAAGAAGACAGTCCTGAGAGCGCCATGGGAGTTTCTCAGCCTAATCCACTGTGATTCAATACACCTGGGATTCCTCTCTGGGCGCAAGACATCATTTGTCATGCCTCCCTCAGATAAAAGTGATTCGGTCACTCTAGGACGACAACGTATGAGTAGGTTATAGAAAGAGTTCAACACACCTGGGGTGAGTTCTGGCTTTTTAACTGCCCATGGCATTCCCAGCTAATCACAATTCGAATATAGCGGGTGCTCTCATGTATACAACCAGAGGGTGGAGCAGGGTCAACTCGCAGTTCTCAGGTCCACTGTCTTGTTATGAAATTAATGGTTTTTATAACACAGGGTCATCTTTAGGTTCCTATAAATATAACATCTCTGAAACTGATTGCCTGGCTATCCCACTCATTTTCAATTTGTTCATGTAGTGAACATATCCAATGCTCAGCTTCGTGAGTTCGAACATCAGCACCCTCGATCTGGTAGGAGAAAAACAAAGATTCTCCCACTGAGATTCCCCTAGAAACAGCCATATCAACAAAAAAGCTGGGTGTATTTAGGGATGAAGTGAGTCCTTCCATTCTGTTACTTCATTGCCAGGCTGCTGCTCAGCCCTAGGCTCTCCTCTTGCCTCAGCCTTCACATATATTTGATCCATATTGGGTCAAGAATTTCTACAGATAAATGCAGTAGAGACAAGTCAACTCACTTGTAAACTCTTGCTCAGCTTCTACACCACTCTCACGAACAAAACAAACTCTGAGCCTCTTGCTCCGCTTCCACACACCCCCAAAAAACTCACACAACGTGTGCGCATGTGCACACATACACATACACACACGTATATAAATCTTCTATGACTATAAGCGTCTATATGGGATTTTCACTGACATTTTATAGCTGCTGGGAAAAGTCTTCTTCAGTGATCTGACCCCTTGTAGACAGACAACAAAGCAGCTCAGGCCCTGACTAGCTGGGCCAAACAAACCGAACAGGGTGGGGAATAGGGAAAGAAGAAAATATAAAAAGTAATCTCAAAGCTGAATGGGAGGGATGGGAGAATAAAGAGGGTGTAAGTGGAGTAGCTGGGGTGGTAAATACGCTCAAAGCTAGTTTATGACTTTCTCGAAGTAATGAAAATATTATGAAAAAGGCGCTACTTTGTCTACAGCTGCATGTTTCTTTACCCTCTACCTCTAACCCTAGAGCCCTAGAAATGTATCCTTATTAGATTAGTGGCAGCTAAACGTCTCAAGCCTAACAGAATTAGTCTAATAGGAATTGTTCGCAGGCAATTTGTGAAGTGAAATGATCTAACGTTTGCAGCCCTTGCAATTAGCCAGCAGGAGAGAGAGCCTGGCGTTTGTTTTCATAACAAAAATTAATTCCTCCATTCCTCTTAATGCCCTCACAGGAGGGACTAAAGGAGACTACAGACCCGCAATCAATGAGGACTCTCCTCCCTGAATGGCCCTTTCCTCATCTATACATCAGAGATAACAAAATTTGCCACGTTCCTGCTCTCAGCTCTGAAAGGAGGTGGAATGAAGGGCAGGGAATAAATGACCGGTCTAGACGTAATACATTGATTTGCGAGCCTTTCAGATGTGGTATGGACAGGGTAACAAAGGGGTTAATTCAATTTTGTACTAAGTGTTTCCAAGTTGGAAATGCTGATGGTCACAGATGGAAAAGCTGAAAAATCTCCTGGCAAACCAAAGGAAGAAAGAAGCTCAGTGGAGTTTTGTCTGCCAAGAGAAGGTGACAGCACCTGAGGTTGGAACTCCTATGCCCAGCAGCCTGTGCTTGACCAAGACTGTGTCCTACAGATATGGAGTGGCCCCTCCCTGTGACAGCCCTTCTCGCCTGTGGGTTTTTAAAACTGTTAGTGACCTCTGACCTTCTGTTGCCCTTTGCTGGTTCATGGTGTTCACAAGAGCCTTTCATTACGGGTTTTTCTCAAGGTTTAGACCTACCACATATGAGTGCATAGATATTTTTGACATGTATAACAATAAAAACACACCACTGTTTAAGAAACCAAAAGAGCAAGTATTAGGCTTTTCCCCACTACCAAACCAAGTCCTAAGCAGCTCCCTTCTCGTTTCAGCTGTGATCAGCATCAACAGAGTTCTTCTCAGTCCCGTGTGCCTTTGTTTTCAACACACTTGTAAGCTCACGTGGATTGAAGGTGATTCCAGTTGCAGGGGTTTCTGTAACCTCTGCTCCCTGTGAGTCCAGTAACCACAGAGAGCATAGACTGGGTCTGTTTGCTGTCTCCTCAACCTTCAGCATCCTCCCTGAAGAACCATTCATTTGCTCCAAACTTTATCTTTTGCCCAGGAAGACTGGGAGAGATCGGTTCCCAGGTCATCTGACTGAATTGTAGGAGGTCCAAATATCTCGTTATCTGGGTGACTCTGTAACCCTGTTTCCCAAAAAGATTAGGACATGAGAACTACGGAGGGCTCTCTACATGGTGGATTTGCCTGATATGTGGTGTTTGTATTTGTCAGAGTTCTGTAGAGAACCAACTGATATGTTGGGGGAGAGTGATCATGTGTGTTTCTGACTTATGGTTGTTTGATGTAAGCATTTGAGAAAGTGTTACCCATTTAGTATTTTGAGTTGTTGGCTTTTTCCTAGGCATTCCGTCTTGGAATCCTGAACAACAGCAGGAGTCAGCTGTGGGGTCAAGCGGAGGACTGGTGATCTGGTCAGGTACGGATGGATGCTCACTGGATACTTTCAGTGTGTGAAATTGAATTTACTTAGAGCATGGCCTCATTGTACGTTGAGGGTGTGTGTGTGTGTGTGTGTGTTTGTGTGTTTGAAGAGATTTCTTGGTTCATACAAAGGCTCATATGGAACCTAACTTTTGTTAGGTTCCTAAGGGATCTGCCTTTAGCAACCTGGAGACCCAGTCTGAGAGCACCAGAGCCCATGATTTTGATTCCAGTCTGCGCCAGAATGGAAGATCTGAATAACAAGAGCTCAGAAGGCAGGGGAGGTGGGTCTCCCAGCAGAACCTTCAGGCAGAGAGCCAGCGAGTTCTCTGTGCTTGGCTTACCCTCTCAATGGCTTGGAGGAGGTCACCTGCCCTGGGACTCTCCATTTGTAGGCGACTGACTCAGGTTCATATTGGTTCTGGTTCTCATGAGAACTGGTGAACATAAACACCAAACTGGGGACTCTTGGGACCCAGAAAGCCTGAGGGAGTAGACAGCGCAGACTGGTTACCCTGGAGAGCATGGGCGGGGAGGGGGGGAAGGAGGCAGGTGAGTGAGGCCTGCCGGAGAGTAGAGATAAACTGATATGAGCTCAAAGGGTCCATCCAAATTGCCTCTGTGTCTTGGCAAGCAGGAATCTCGGAGGAAAAGGAAATCGACCTTAGCATGAAGTACCATGAAGAACGGTGCCTGGGAAGTATGCCTTTGGGTGACCTGCTAGTTTACAAAAGAATAGGATGGTAAAAAGTGGGGAAAGGTACCTGGGAGCAAGCTTAGGACACACCCTCAAAACACCCAGGCATGGACTGTCCTGCTTAAGCAGCTTGCTTACTTCAACACTAGGGTTTTTTGCTTCCCTTAGCTTCATTAGCCCAATCCTTTCTGAACAAACATTATCTATACATTGGAATCACGCTTGGGGTGATGCTAAGTCTCTTCCATACTGAGGGTGGCTAGATAGACAGAGGACAACAAGAGACAGATTGCACAGTGGGTAAAACAATCCCAGAGCTGTATACAGTGGAGCATCATGTGATCATTCAACTAGTGAAGGCACAGGACCAATATAAAACTGCTCAGATGGTGTGGACAATCGAGGGGGCCACCAACTGCCCTGTGCTCTATTATAAGGTATCTCCTCCTCAATAACCTTGCAAAATGTAGCTATTCCCACCATCCAACTGATGGATCGCCATGTCTGAAACTCCCATGTAAGAACAGAGAAGAGAGTAAACCTGTTCTGGAAAACTCCCAACCCATTCCTCAGTTCTCCAACTTTGCCCTGCCTTAACTGATAAATAATTCTTGTCTCTTTAAAGTTTGCCCTTAAAAGGCTGTCCAAATCCCAGGAAATAAGACTTTCTCTTGACTGTATATTTTTGCTCTATAACAGAAGCTCGACCCAATTTGTAACCTATAAGCTGGATATGGGGACCAAAACCATAGAGGAAATAAAGAAGTCGTCCAGTCATATGCCACAGAATGATGTTCTGGTCGGGGATGAACCACAAATGCAACAGTGAGTGGTCCCAAAAGGTTATGACGTAACCTAGGTCTGAAAGAAGCTATACAATCTTGGTTTGTATAGAGACACTCTATGGTTCAGACAATAACATCGCTTTAGGATGCAGTTCTCCAAACATCCAATGACTAGGCTTCACATGGCTGCATCCGAAGAGGTGCTTTCCCATCCTGCTCACTGTTTTCCTTCAAAGCCTTGCTTCTCAAGCTTCAGCAACACCCTAATCCCCTGGGGGTTCTGACATCCTCCAAGCACAGATTCTTGGACTCCACAATAGTGTTTCTGAGTCTGTAAATGGGAGTGAGCCCAGAATGTGCACTCCTGGCGAGTTGCAAGGTGACAGTGATGCTACTACTGCCAGGGCTCACACCAAGGAGCGTTGCTCTAGCGCCTTTCATTCACCCTCTTTCTTCCAGTTCTAGGGAATAAAGAAAGCGATTTCTTTACAGCTCTGTGACAAGCCTTTCCAAACTCCATGATCCACACTCAGGGAAACATCCATCAGTACGGGCCAGAAAGGGCAAAAAATGCTGTCTCTCTTCCCTACCAGGTGCTTATAGCTGCCTATCTAGATGCCTGAGGCTAGGCAAGCACTCACTGGGAACCTGGGTTTTACATGATTGTTATTAAAAGGCCTGGAACTTACACAGCAAGGAACACCCATTTGTCAGCAACAGCATCTCTTCCTGTGATCGCAAATGGTTTCCAGTCCTTAGGAAAACCCACGAGACATGTGGGAAGGAAAAAAAAATGCCAAGTCTATAGTTACAGCCTTGGGCTATCCCCCAAATCAAATTGAAAAGAAAACTAAGGAAATATTTTGGCTTCTCTATTCATTCCTGCATTCCTCTTTGGAATAGATGGATTTTTTTCTTATACTCCCCATTTTTAAATGTTTGCAAAGAAATTGTCCTGTGAGAAGAGGTAAATTTAGAGAGAGTGCAAACACTTTTCTTGATCTGAATGGATCATCTTTTCTCATTAGACTGCACACATCTCATTTTGACTTTTACTGATGACCTTTTTTCTTTTAAAACACATTCCAAGGATCTAAAAATCAAGACTGCTGATGTTCTTCAACTTTGGCCAAAATATAGTAACAGAATCAAGGTTCTACTGAGCTATCAACTGCCAGCTCAACTTCTCCAGGCTGATACCCAGCTACCTAGAAAGGTCACTGACTCTTCCATCCTATACCCATGTGAAACTTTAGGACACCAATTTGCCTGAACATGAAAGTCATAACTTGCAAATTGCAGGTCACTTTTCTGACTCCTGGAGCTGCAGGTGCAAACACAGCAATGTGCTTACCAAAGAGATTAAGGACACGGGACAAGAGATGACCTGGGTCTTTCCTATTCCATTTGCACGGTCAACAGAAGGTGATGTCATGAAAAATGTATTGCATGGAAAGCTAAACAGTAGCCTTCCCTGCAGTAAAAAATATGCCAGGGATGCCATGTTTGAGGAAGATGGACTTAATGTAAAGTCATCAAAGCAATTTCAAGAACCCTGAGAGTTACAAATACTCTTCAATCCATGGTGAAATTTCACAAAAAGGAGGTTTATTTGACCATAGGAAATGCATTTCTTCATAGGAAACTATGGAGGGTCTTCTCTTGGGACATTTTGAAGCGATTGCTTTGGGATGCAGTGGATCGGACAATGTCTAATCACCTTTACATAAATTCTCTGTTCCAGCCTCTAAGCTTTTACCATGTGGGGGAATTAAGTCTAAATCAATCATTAAGGTCAGATGTGATATCTGAGCCAACCATGGTCTACTTTGACTCTCTGGCATAAGAAATGAAGCTTGTTTGAGTATATCTCCCTGAAGCGGGTTTGAGTATATCTCCCCTTACCTCACCATCTCTTTGCTGGGATAAAATAAAATGGTTCTGGTGAAAAGGTGAAGCAAGAGTGGACTTTACAGTGTGGACTCCAACTTCAGACCTTTCCATTTGGCGCCTTACACATCACATATTTGAGTCATAATATTCTTGCCAGAAGAGTTCTGCTTCCTCTATGCACTCATTTGTAGCAACTAGAAATTGCCATTTCTTCAAGAACCCTAGGCATTAAATAAGCAAATCCACACAGATAATAAGCCCAACGTTAATGAACACGCAGCCTCCTCTCCTGACCTCCATCCTGCTTCTGGTGTTTCTGCTGCTCAACAGCCAGCTTAACATCTGACCAGACCCAGGAATGTAAAAGAATTTTACTCTGGGTGATGCTGTCTTCATTTAAAATGTTTTGATGTCCCAAAACCTTATTAAGTTATATGATATTATGTTCTATTAACTATATTCTTTATTTACTGGCGTATCTGTATCACATGATATAATTATATAATTCTATCATTTAACACTAAGAACAATAGTATACTTCAGAAAACTGCACTGTCAGGAGTCTCCTCTAATAGGTCATAAAACCAAGGCTGGTTGGATGTAAATAATTATCTCAGGTCACCCAGATAGTACTGAGCAGAGGACCAAGGCATACAGCAACAGTCATCCAAAGCCAGTCTATTCTTCCCAATCACATCCATAATCATTGGGATAAGATCGAGAAGGAAGAAAAAAATTCTTAAATAAAAACACAAATGTTTTTAGAACACTTTAGAAGGAAATGGGTTGTCACAACACCAAAACATGTACTTAACACATAAGAGCATGTGAGGGAAATGGTCGTTTCAGGACATAAAAATCGTGTTTCCCTGGTGGGAGAGTTTATACCAAGTAAACAGCTCTCCTGGTAAAACCTCACAGTTGGGTAGCGATGCCTCAATGTACATGTCTAATCATGTACTCCAAACTCCTAGACTTAAGAGATTTGCTAAATAAATAAATAAACTGCCACCAAATTGAGGATAATAAAAAGAACTTGACAGTTAGCAAAATGCAATTAATCTTCAGACTTCAGACTTCAGACTCATTTGTACCAATTAACTTCAGTATTCTACTTGGAGGATTCCTCCCCCCTGCCCCCCCCATATCCCAGCTCTCTTTTAAGACTCGAGTCTGAGCAATCTTTACGGCCTTCTTTCTAGTTAAGATCGCAGTCGTTTGTCACGGGCGCACAGACACCTCTTAACTGTCCCGGTGCTGGGCATAAAAGAACAGCATTGCTCAGGGGCTTCTCTCCAGGGCCCCGCAAAGCCCAGCACTATAAAATGGTTAGACATTAAAGATGCGAAGAAAACTCATAAAACAACACATAAAAATGTGTCTTGCCCCCCTGTTTATATGGGAAGACAGTGCCATTCAATCATTCAAGTCAGAGACTATTTAAGAATTAAAGTTTCAATCAGAGCAGGCGTGGGGAGAGGCTTCTCTCTTTCTCTTTGACCCTCTTTTTCTGTTGTTGCTGCTGTAAAACTGCCAAAGTAAAAATCATGAGCTTTGCTGGTTTTCCCATTTGCTTTTTGCTCTCTCTATCTCCCCCTTCCTCTCCCTCTCCTTCTCCCTGTCCCTCTCCCTCTCCCACTCCCATCTCTCCTAGCTTACACAGACACACACAGACATAGACACAGACACAAACACACACACACACACACACACACACACACACCCCAAGTACAATTTGCTACCTTATGGTGCTTCTGGGAAAGAGAGAAAGAAAGACAAGGCTGCCTTTCCTAAGTCAGTTCTCCACGTCTTAGAGGAGACCTTTCATTGGCAAATTCAGGAGGAGGAAGCATAAGCAATGCAGCTCTGTCCAGCTCTAACCTGTCAAAGGTGTGGCCCCTCTTTGGAAGAATGCACTGGATAGTTAGAACTCTGTGCTGTCAAAGGTGTGGAGCCACTCTTCCCCAGAGGCAGTGGCTAGGACCCTTGCAGCAGTGAAACATGCAAGAAGGTAGATCTTAGAGGCAATCATGTAATGTGAGTGCAAAGGAGTCAGATGCAACATTGGAGGAAGGGATGGGGTGTCAACGGTGGGCGGGCTTTATTCTGCATCAGAGGATGTCCCTTGTCGCTGTGGTCCATGCTGCATTTCCTGTCCATTAGACAGAGGTGGTGATGGTCAGAACCAGGGCAATAATTCCCAGTACTCCAGGGCAGATGCAGATGCTACCTGTACCAGTGCCCTTTCCTTTACTGTCTATGTTTCTACACATACAAATCAGCCAGATTCCCATCATGAGCACACCAATATGGCCATAGTAAAAGATGGTGAAACCTTTAACAGGTGGGAGCCTCAGGGAAGTCACCACCGGGTCAAATGTGTGCTCATGGAAGGGATTATCCTAACTCCCCAGGCACCTCAGTCTCTCCAGCTTCCTGTCTCCCACCTTTGTAATACCAACCGCATGTGGTCCTCAGCCACAGGTCAAGGAATGGGTAAGTCAAAGCTGACTGGTCAGGATTCTCCCCTCTCCTCCCACAATCAAATTGAAAGAAATCCAGGAGCATTTTATGATATAGAATATTCTGGAAGCCAATAAGGTGTGGCCTCATGGTGCTGTAGCCACAGGCAGAAGGATGCACAGACCAAAAAGTTTCCTGGTATCACCTAACTTCTTCATGAAAGTTGATCCTGCCGCTTTTCTGGGCTTATGCATGTGAGGCACTAAATTTCTCTTCCCTCTTCAAGTTGATTTTAATCCTGAACTAGACCTAAGCTTTGATAGAATAACAAAGAAATAAATTCAAGAGAAAGTGGAAAGCAATGGCTTTGCGTGATGAGGCACCATGACATTAGAAGTGACAGGTGATGGTTCAATGCCACAAAAGCACACTGAAGGGCAGAAGGGAGAACACTCGCTCTATCCAGGGTGTGTTACTGTTTATAATGTGATCTTACATGCTTGCCAAAACTTCACAGCACTCTGTTTAAGTAAGGGGTGGATTAATAGGCTCTACAGATACTTAAATCTAATTTTCTGAAGCTTGGGAGTTTGAAGGATTGCGTTTGGCTACTAAACACTGATTTCCAAATAAAGTATTATACAGAGGGGTTTTTAGTATATGAAAATAATTTTTCCAGGACTAAACCCACTTTCTCTGTCAAAAATGAGCTTCTATTCCAAATGTAAATGCTTGAATAGACACATAAGATGTATTTTTGGAAGGGGGAGATATGTGCATATGAGTGTAGAGCCCACAGAACCAGAAGAAGCCATTGGATTCCCTGGGGATGGAGTCACCAGCAGTTGTGAGCTGCACAACAGGGGTGCTGAGGTCCAAACTTGGGTCCTCTGCAGTTGCAGTGAGTACTCTTAATACTCTCAGGAGCTGTGCCATCTCTCTAGACTCCATTCTCACTTCTTTCAAAAAAAA
>LOJH01016669.1:0-22696 GCA_001685095.1 Ellobius talpinus
TTGGGAGGAGGGGAGGAGATGGAAATTTTTTAATAATAATAATAAAAAAAGAAATAAAGAAATAAAAAAACACATTCATCAGAGAAGTGGTATGCTGAGGTGATTGGAAATGATCCAAGGAAAAAAGGAAGCTAGTATTTCTATCCTAAGTCTAGCTTGGAGGTCCAGTTGGAGTGTTTTTCTTTGTTTAACTTGAAGGTTCCTTCTCACAAGAGACTTGCAGAAGATGCACGCGTGGCTTGCACATGCTTTAATGAAAGAGTCGCACAAAGATGGGACGAGGGGTTTTGTCATCTAGTGGCACATCTCTGTCCTACAGATGGAAAGTATTGTAGACAAATTAAATTTTAAAACTAAGTCCTGTGTCGCTGCTGGTGTGCAAAAATGGATTGGACTGTGTCTTGTTGGGGGCACCGCAGAGGGTCTTTGAGTAGCTGTCTCTGGAGTACCTCTATGAGCAGGATCACTGGGATGAAGTGTGGGCCACACACATTCTTTCTTTTGTCTCAAGGGTCAGTATCCAGGACAAGATGGGTGTGACTTCCTTGGCACTCCCAGAAGACGACACTTATCTGTGGTTACCACCCTGTTGCTAAGAAACATTTTCAAGATGTCTTTTCCATTTCTCTGGAAACCATAGGTGGATTTTCAGGGAAAGGTGGAAATAATTATGCCAACCTGTTAAATATTTTTAAAGATTAAAAACAAAATATTAAATATAAAGTGTGATTTTGTAAGATTCTGTCCTTCACAGAGCTAAATAATGATCTTTAGAGAGAAACAATTCATAAGCTAGTCATTTTAAAAACTGCACTTGCTTTATGACCAGAAAGAGCTAAACATTTTGTCTTTAATATCAGTTTTCTTTAATTTGGTGTACAAGTCAGCATAGCAGTTTATTTATATATGAAACATTCCCTAAACTTCTATCATTAATTATCAGAAAACACAACTCTGTGTAGCTGATGGATAACAGAAATGTACCATGTCACCTTGGAACTCATTCTGAGAAACTGCAGGGAAAAGAATTTACACCAATTCTGGGTTGTGTCCAAGACTAACCATCTACATTTCATTGTCTTTCGATTATTGATTTTTCCCCCTGTAGATTACTTTTAGCTATAATAAACCAGCTAAAACAAGCTACATGAAAACCTTTTTATGGGGAGAGTATTAATTGAAATTTTATTCCTGCCTCATCAGTGTTTTTCATTAACCTTAAGTCATTTAACCAAACCCACCACTAGAGATGACTTAATTATAAAGCGAGACTAACTGTATCTGCCTGTACTTCTTGCCCCACTAAGACTTTAAATCATGGAAGAAAAGTTGATTTTTTCTGGAAATGGGCTTACGGCAATCAGAGAACCATTTTCAGGAAAAAGTTAACTACATATCTTCATCCATACTTCAAATACAGTACAGGTGGAGCAATCTTTATATCCATGGAATGAAACTGTACGTTTCTAAGAAGGAACATTTTATAAACTTGGGGTGCCTGTTGAGTTCCAATTATCATCTTAAATTCAAACATAAGATTCTGGGTAAAAGGCAGGTATAACTGCCGTCCATGGAAAACCTTGGTGAACCAGTCCATCTTGTCCCAGGTCGTATCACTAAGGTCACATGATAAAAAAAATTAAAAAAAAATAAACCAGCATATGTACATGCCCATGATCCCTGGGGTTGAGAAAGGAAGACTCCAAGTCTAGGCCTGTCTAGGCTATATAGTGAGAAGCTATCTCAAACAATCACTAATAATAATAATAATAATAATAATCTCAAAAGCCATTGTGAATGTTCTACTAAAGTAGCTGGGTTTTCTATAGGCAAGGAAAGAAATAAACAACAGTAAAAATTCTTTGCTTCCCCGAGGTCTGGGAAGAACTTCGATTCTCCCTCTAACCTTATTCTAAACCCAGTGGTATCTCCAGCAGTTATCAGCTGTCCAGAGTCTGGGCTAGTCCCTTCTGACCACAAATGCCTTAGGAGAAAGAGCTCTGCTTTCATGAGAACTTGAGGCCTAAGCTAGGGACCTTCAAGGCTTCTTGGTCTTCTTGGATCTGAGCAATTAACCAGATAAGTAGCTACAGGTTCAGTTTTCCTGGTGCGAGCTGAGTAAAATCCTTCAGACGAAAGCGAAAAGGATCCTAACTACCACCAGATGCATTTTCATGGCTCAGGAGGCTAGAAATTTTTGCAAAAGAATCTGTACCTGGTAAATAAGTTTTTGCGCTATAGCAAAGGAGAATTGAGATGCAGGTAAGAACCAAGGCTCCTCATAAATTAGATTATCCAGAGTACCTACATAGGCCCACTGCAATCTCAGTGAAGACAGAGTAGGGAGATGGAAGAGCTCAGGATAACACCTTATGAAAAGAACTTTGTGTGCTAGCACTGCTGATGGCGGAAGGGAATTGAATGGAAGAGAGACATGAGAAAGGAAGGAGATGGCTGCTCCTAGATGTGGTGGATGAGAAAGTTTATTATAGACAAAAGGAAGAGCATAGCCAGAGGCAGGGCCATCTGGGAGAGTCCAGAGTCAACAGGACCCTGAGGCTGGCCATGTTGGGACAGGGGTGAGAGGAGAGGAGCTGCCAACCAAAAGGGGTGTCCTGAGCCAAGAGACTGGCCAAGAGGGTAAAGGGTAGACCATTAAAGCCAGGTAACCAAAATGGCTGGATTATATAGAGAAGGGTACCTAGAGGAAGGGCAGGCCAGCCCTTGGGCTGGAGGAGCTTAGGGTATGGTACCGAGTATGCCAGCTGTACCCTATATAGGTACCCAACTAGAAGTCTTACTCCTTCTGACTAGCATTCATGATACTGGAAGGTACTTAGCAGGCTACCAGAGAGAAAAATTAATCATCAGTATCATCCAACTTCAATCCCTGAGACCTATAACAAAGATGTCGCTACAAAATATATAGGTGCAATAGTCATATAAATGCTATGGGAGTAACCAACCACTTTTTAATTAGATTTAAGGCCCACTCCATGCTATGGAACCCATACTTGACTGCTAAAATGACCAAGAACCTGATATTAGATAGTACTACCCTACTACAGTTATTCCGCTAAAGGATTATAGCAACAAAATGACTCTTAACAACATATTGTTGTACCCATAGATCAGTACTTTGCTCAATTCCCATCAGAAAAGCTTAGATGGTAACTAACTAACACAGAGTGTGAGAATTTGGAGCAGTTGGTCCTAAATGGGATGAGTTCATCAAACTCCTTGCCTCAGGGCTCAGGGAACTGTATGGAAGAGGAGGCAGAAACCTAAGAGCCAGAGATGGTCACCTCCAAGGAAACAGTATCCCCCAGAAACACCAGGACTGATGCATTAACTCAGAGAAACTGTGGCCACATACTGCAGAGATTAAAATGAGACAGGGTCCCAGATCTAAGAAGGGGAACTACAAAGTCCCATCCCTGACCAAGAAGCTATTCGTAATTGATATCTGAAGAGAAAAAGGAAAATCAGTTTCCCCCACCGGAGTGATCCTGGGCATATTGACTGCACTTCAGCCACACTCCAGGGTAGGCTCCATACTCAAGAGTAGTTGATCAGCCCAAAACTGACTCTTTATTTGTTTGTTTGGGCTTTTATGCTTTGTTTTGTTGATTTTTTATTGCTTTGATTTTCTTTTATGTTGTTGTTTTGTTTTGTTTTAGTTTGGAGAGAAAGGGGGAGAGAGAAAGAGAATATGAAGCTGGGTAAGTGCAGCTGGGGAGGAATTGGAGGAGGACAAAAACATCATCAAAATATATAATTTTTTAATAAAAAATAATAACCAGTTGAGATACTGGTTGAAATTTCATTGACTCTGCAGACGAATGAAGGAAAGATGGAAATATTTAATTAATAATAATATTCATATCCAGGTCTTCTTGTTAATAAACATATGAGAACATACCTTATTTGTCCATTTACTTGGATAGTTTGAGCTTTTTAGGTAAAGCTTTATGATTTTCCCCTATGCTTTCTGTATCTTTTGCAGTAGGTTTTCAGATGGCCCTCAACCTCTGGATTTCATGTCTTTGACTCTCTTACCCTTGAATATCCAGTCAACCTTCTTAAAGAGATTATTAAACTAATCCCAGACTCAAAAATATTCCTGGTGACTTCTGGTTGCCTAAAAGATCAAATTTAGACACCCTAGGCTGGATTTAAACTTTCTGTTTTCCCTTCCTAACTTCACAGTCTTTCTAGGCCTCCAAATGGAGAGAAGAGTTACAGAAATTAAGATTGGAGATGAGCTGTGTCTTCCTCACCTACTGACTTAGGGTTTGCACAAGTGACTTAGCTTTCCTGGCTTCTACTCCATGAAGGAAGGCAAACACAGAGCCTAAATGAGCCTGTGTATGAAAGGCAAGTGGCACTTGTGACTTTAGCTTCCATTGTTATTAGCATGTTAACATGATCATCGACACATTCAAAACAGTTCTGTGTCTTCGCTGAATAAACAAAAATCATTATGCTCACGTCTGCCTCTTTGCTCTCTGAAGTGAGTCTCAGTCTATTTTTAGGTTGTGAGCTGAGTCCGGAAGCAGATAGTAACAGTCTCTCTAGATGCTAAAATGGATTTATCTATCTGACAAGTTGAGGGTTTGGAGCAGAAACTGGATAGAGACAGGCAAGGGTGTGAACACAAAGCTAACTCATGACTTACCTCTGACATATCAGCAGCAAGTCCAAAACTATATTGGCAAAGAGGTATGTGTGGCAGACACAGCTGCAGTCAAAATTGACTTGGATATGCAAGAGAAACCACTTATAACCTGTTGGTCACCACAGAGCAGAGGTCACCTAGCCATTGTAACGCTCAGAGCCATGTGAGCCGCAAGGTGGCTGGTTCAGGGTCTGCCTGGCTTGTAGAATACTCTGTCCAGAATGACATATTCTTTTCATTGTTGAGAACCTGGTAATGGCCAGGCAGGTTGCTATGCTAAGCTGCCTACCACACAGGACTGGGTTCAAAGTAGGCCATACTACAGTGTCTCCAAAAAAAAAGGATAATAACTCAGCCACTCAGATCAAACAATCCGAGGAGAGTTCCTGAGACAGCAGCTTCACTCTGCCCAGAAGCTTGCATTCCCTTCCTTCTTATTCTAACAAGGTGACAGTAGCACTGTTTTCTCCTTAGAGTCATCTTAGGAGTGCAGCAGCTCCTCTCTCTCTTGCTACAGCACATGATGACACACCACATGAAACATGGAAGGGTCACACAGTCATCCACCCCAGGACGTCTGTTGTATGTAACTGGAATTCCCTCCCACTAAAGATAAAATCTGAAGCTAGACCTCCGGGAAGGAGACTTAAAGTACTGGAGTGCCAGTCCCTATTGGGGATTTACAGTGAGTCACCAGTTCTAGAAAGATCCCTAAACGATCTGACAGAGAGAAATGCCAGCTGTGAGGAAGGAGAAGCCTGTCTGTGTTCTGAGCTCACCTATGAGGGGGTCAGGTAACCAGTGACGCAGACAACAAGAAGCATCCATGGCTGTCATAAGACACAATGCCTCTCAGGGTCTGGTAGCAGAGTGGGCAGCTTTCTGTCTCCTTGCTGATGCTGCAACCGAGCCGACATTTAAGATGCTGGCATTAGCCAAGTCTGTACAGCAACAAAGGGAGCAAAAGCAGGGCTTTAAGTGGCTGGAGGTGACTGAAAATGTGTGAGAGACATTACTTACCCCCTAGCTTCTTCTGTTTTAAGAGAAAGAAAGGAATGTGGGTCCCATTTGGAAGATGAGATTGGTGACCACAGAACAGGATCCACAGAGGACCCCAGGAATCCAGAGAGTAGACCAAGCTCATTAGTGAAGACAGAGCAAAAGCGAATGAGTTGTTTCTAACAGCGGCAATTCAGCCTTGCCTCTTAAATCAGCCTCACCACTAGAATCAGGGACACAGTGGTGTGTGGAGAATGAGCTGCATTGAGAACTAGCTAATGGAGATGCTTTATCCTGAGCTAGGAGCTAGTGAATAGTTTCTCTTCTTTGCAGGTCAGGAGACCGACACTCACCTGGAATGGATTTAGAATTCATTGACCACAGCTCAAAACCACTTAAAAGGCAGAGGAATCTCATATCATTTCTGCTAAATATCAGCAGAGCCAACCTCGTGGTCTAACCGCCGTAACGGGGCTTGGGGACTTCCTTTCCACACATGATTTTGGCCCCATATTAATAATATGAGAAACTTCAACAAGAACACAAAATTGTTCTTTGGAAATGGGTTTTGAAAGTCCCACCCCAGCTGGTTTTCTTCGTGGTTCACCTGCCACCGCCCCCTACTATTACCCCAGTGACAGCGACTTAGTGGCAGGCAATAGGCGAGGGGGTGGTTGGTAAACTTTCCTCCTTGCAACCTAAAGCCAAAGCCCTGTGGTGGGACCCCACTGAGGAGTTTGCTTCCTGTCAGAACAGCTTGCTCCAAGACACCCTTGCTCTGGGCTGCCAGGGCCTGTGGTCTGAACTGTGTGACACCAAGATTCAATTACTGTAAAGTGTCTATTTACTAACGGACGTTTCCAGTAACCTTGCTGTGGGTTCAACATGCTTTGAGGCTAATCAGGCAACCTTCAGGGGAGGCTAAGAAGTGTTTTGTTGACAAAGAGCCTTGTGGAGGTACTACTCCTCTGGCCTACTCAGCATAAGGTGTGAAAGGGTTCTCACAGGTCAGCAGGCATGGCTGAGGGATATTTGGTTAAGCTTTGGAGGCCTGGAAGTTAGCAATGCTCCTTTTGGTGTAAAGTACCAGAGAAATTCTTCTCGGTTCCTTTCTCTGGCTTTAGGGGAATCAGCCGAGCCATAAATTCTTACCTGTAATAAATTCGTACCCACAGAAATTCTTGAGACGTGGTCTCAATGCCAAGTGTCATGCTCTAAGATCAGTGGGAGGAAATTCAGTCAAACTTCATATTATCCTTCAGTTCTTCCTCAGGAACACGTAGCTGAGAAGTTTAGATGACAACAACCAGCAAGCACACAACAGGGGCACACACTTTTATGATTCAGGTTGCACAGTCTTAACACTATTTCATATGGTTGTCTAGGAATAATGTGCTACACTATGCTTCCGATATAGCTTCCCTGTGGAAATCTGTGCTTTAACATCTCAAATAGAGCAGCATGTCACACATGCTTTCAACCCCGTTACATAAACAGGAAGAAATTTGGGGCATTTGGTGGCAGTGCATAGGTCAAACAGGTGGTAATGAAAGAATAACATATACATTATACAATTCGGTTAAGGAATTATAGATTTTTTTAAAATTGGACGCATCAATTTGGTGAACTACTTTTTTTATGACGAAAGAAACATTAATACCTGGGGTTGGCTTATTTCACAACCAGTTATTGGGTTTTATTGTCCAATCTTTTTTGGAACTAAACAGTTTTTTTCCCATGATAATTTTTAAAGCTTCCCCATATCACCAATGGGACATCACAGATACTTAAAACAACCATGTCCATGGGGTCTTTTCACATGTTCCATTAAAAAAATACCCCAAAGATTCAGAAGGCTCTCTACCAGAAATGCCCATAAAGAAATTTTATAACGTGACCCTCAGCACTAGCGCCAAACTTCCTCTACTTCTGATGGATGATCTGCCCCAATGTGGTAACAGAAGAGGAAAGATCTTGAAAGAGACCAGAGATGGCTTTGGCTCCAGGTGGAAAAGGGTTCAGACATTACTATGGGCACAGTGGTATGGGTAGACAAAATTTGGATAACTTACAGATAGAAGATGTTCCCATATTGAAAAAAGAAAACTAAGAAATGTTGGACTTAATGGAGATTTATGTTGAACATGATGTGTGTCATTCAAATGTACTACAGTGTCTATATATATATATCATAAATGGGAATGATGAGAATTTGAAAATCACAAATGATTATGATGAATCTAACCCTGTTCTTTCCCTCTGTCAATGTCAACCAGCAGGTGTTAGTGGCATCTGGCAGCTTCTCAGCAAACTTGTCAGAGCAGTGGTAGTTCTGAGAAAATACATAGATTGCTCCTAAAACACAAAAATTACAATAAAATGTATGAAAGAACCTCAAGATAATCTTGAGGAAGTAGGGGAGTGTGGCAATGCAATATTATGAAAATAATCCTTCCATTCTAAGAGACTGGAAATGGATCTTCCAGCCAGGGTTAATACAAAATTTTTTGAGGTCATTTAAGATTTAAGATTTTTAGCCTCCTGTGTACCCAGCCTGTTTGTTTAACCCACGTCTAAGAAAAAAAATGTAACAACCAAACTTGCTTGCCTTGGAATTCCCATGCATGCAATCTGCTTTTATAACTTAAACTAATCCATAGCTGCAATCTTAAATGATGGACTCCTCCATTCCATCCCCTGACCCAGAACAATGCATGTGTGTCATTTGCTGAAAGCAGAAAATACAGAAGTTGAAAGCAACTTCTTAATATCACAAAAATTGAAATAAACCACTTATAGATATTGATTGATAAACAATTATGTTTGTTATCTGGGTCAGTTGGGATCACTTGGGGCCAGAGACTTGATCTCTGTTAAAAGTCTTTTGAAGATTTCTGTAAAGAATCTCATTCCTTCCCCCATATGATATCTCCTATGCTACTCAATAAATACAGAGTGAAAACATTTGCTAGGGACAGACAGACACTGATCACACAGTATATACAGTATACACAGACACACATGTTGGTCATATAATAGGAACACACTTAGGGATAGACAAACACAGTCATGAACAGATTCACAAGACAGGCTTCAGGCAGGCACAGAACCAGAACTAGACTTACAGCAGACAGAGGATGGAGAACACAGGGAGCATGAAATACAGAATTCAAGTCTGGATTCATTTAGCTCTTGGTTAAATCATTCCAAGAGGAAGAGCTTTTGTTTCCTTCCTTAATGTGACACTATTGGTAACTTAGACTTATACTAATGCATTGTAATCACACTATAATTCATGCAGGAGAAGGCAATGCTACAGAATCGAGAAACAGAGAGTGGTGAGGCTACTTCATATGTAAAAAACTGAACCTTTGAAAAATAAATAAAAATATGCAAACCACAAGTTACTTAAACAAATAGAATCAGAGAAAAGAGAAATGAAAGCCAATCGTCATAAAATAGAAGGAGAAGATATGACGTGGTCAACTTCATACAAAAAAACTTCAATGGTAAGAATTTGATGACTTCTAAAAAGCTAAAAAGGTCTTAGATTGATCAGAGACTTATTCCTAGGCTGTTACAGTAAGTCCAGATGAGCCATTCAGGTATTTAGACACTAGATAGTCTAAAGTCATGTAAATCCCAAAACATTTTCTTATCTTCTTATATACAATTCAGCACCGTATTCAGTACAGATCAGTCTTCCCAGAATTCCTGGACACGAAAGCTCATCCCTCCATCCCTGTGCTGACCATTTGACTCTAAAACACCACATTAAAACAGCCTAGTTACAGGTTAAGCAGTTAGAAGGCAGATCTCATAGACAGCAAGGAGAAGAGTGACATAAAGAGGAAAGACAGGCTGTGGGACATAAACTGTAGTTGTTAAGGATCCAGCTGGAGGGTGATCCAGAAAGTAAAGAGAAAATGCACGATAAGATTGGTCTGCACAGCCAAGTTGAAAGTGATGTCATCGGGCAAAGCAGTGACGGACATGGTAGGGTGCATGAGGGAACAGACAGGGAGCATAGAAGGCTACAAGTCGATCATGTATTTATGTGTATGAACTTAATTTCTGTGATGTTAAGTTGGGAGCTTCACCCCAGTCCCTGTCATCCATCCCAGTCCCCGCTCTGGCCTGGGAGTTGCACTGGTCTGGACTCCAAATCCCAGCATGCCAGGTTCTGAACCCTCCCTTGGGGAGGGTCAGTACTACCCCCACTAGGTATTTAAGTGGGCTCCCAGAGGAGGAACATATGGTCCCAGGTTTTGCTTGTGCTCCCCAGTTTTCTGTCTCCCCTGGCATGCCCCCAGCCACCCTAGAGTGCTGCTTTTATTTAAAAAACATGGGCATTTTAATTTGGTTTGATTTGGCTTGATTGGATTTCTGTGTGCTGGCACAGAGGATTTTTCTTAACAATTTTACTATATATAATACTTCCATATATAATATTTATCTATTACATATAATTGATATATATTTATGAGATGGTGACCATTGTATTTCTGTAAAAATTAGAGGTATTTTGCTTCATTCAGCACTTTACCAAGAATTTTCCACCGTTTTAGAACATCATGTCACCAAAAGTCATTTCTTTTAAAGTATTTGCATCATGTGGTTGTTCTAAATAAAATGACCTCCATGGGTTCATATATTTGAATGCTTAATCACCAGGGAGTGGCACTATTTAAATGATTAAAATAATTAATGTGTGGTCTTGTTGCAATAGGTGTGGCCTTGTTGGAGGAAGTGTGTCACTGGAGGTGGGCTTTGAGGTTTCCAAAGCCCCTGCCAAGCCCAGAGTCTTTGTCTCTCTCTGCCTACGGAGCAGGATGTAGTTCTCAGCTGCTGTCCCAGTGTCTGTAGCATGCTACCATGCTTTCCACCATAATGTAATGGAGTAAACCTCTGGAAGTGTATGGAAGCCCTGGGTTAAATACTTTCTCTCATAAGAGCTGCCCTGGCCATGGTGTCTTTTCACAGCGCTAGGACAGTGATTAAGAAACATCCATCAGCAGCATCTACATACAGGTGCCTTGGTCATGGATGCTACACATACTCACACGTGTGCTTATTAGGCTCTTATTTCTCCATTTCAAATATGAAGAAAATATGCAATGTACATTAGGGACTAGTATCAGAGTACCTCTGTATGCCTAATATGATTATGTCTGAACACTGAGGAAAAAGAACACTATTACATTTCATGTAAGAAACTTTGGTTAATTTTTTAAATTACACACATATACTCACCAATGAATTTCACTTCTGGAGTAGAAAATAATATTGCAAAGTAGTCCTTTTAATTATCCCCAACCTTCTTCCCAAGAGGCATACATTTCTGGTGGGCTCAAATCTCTGCAACACCTATGATTGATATTCATTCTCATTATCAAATATCCTGTCAGCCGTGGTCCTTCTCTACAACATAAAATCATAAGTCTCCATCTACAAGTGGCTACACTAAATTCTGCATCCCTACCTCTCCTGGAAAGCTGGGCAGTGGTGAGTGTCAGCTGGACTTAATGTGCACACATCTGTGTCTTTCGGAAGCAACTCTCACAGCACCTTTGGTGGCTAGCGTGTGGGGAGAAGCAAGTTAGGATAATTTACTCTTCAAGAAATGTTATACATTCACTACAAGGAAAAAAGAAAGAAAGAAAGCAGCCACATTCCTCTACAAAAAACACACACACACAAAATAAAAGGTGTCAGTTATAGCTCATACTGTCCTACACAAAAGAGTCCTCTAAACTATGTCTACTGCATGAAACTGGATTAAGAACAGCCTACTTACAAGAGCTCTTAAAAATTTCAAAGTAGAGCTATGCTTCTGACTGACATAGCCTCTGATTTCTCTCCCCTAGACTACCAAAATTACACAATTGCCTTCAATTCGACCAAAGAAAATCATTTTGTTCTTTTGAAATAATTTAAGGAAGTGTCATTGCAAGAAGAAAGAGAGAGAGAGAGAAGAAAGAAAGAAAGAAAGAAAGAAAACAGGAAAGAAAGCAAATAAGCAAGCAAGCAAGCAAGAAAGAAAGAAAGAAAAGATTTGTCTACAAGTTCTGGAAAAGGTGCCTCACTGATGAATGAGATGACTTCATTCTCCTTTAGAACAGGGATGAACTCATAGACTTGAAGCTCCTATAGCCCAAGGAGTCAAATATCAGATAGGAGCCATCCCATTGCCACATTCACTTCTTCACATATCTATCTGCCCAAATGTTTACTGTGTCCCTGGTCAAAGAAAAGCAGAATAAAACAGTAAACACACACACACACTATAAAACAGGGCTCTCGCTTACTAGATACTAGAAGTATAGAACATTCTAGAATCACTCATGAGCCACCCACAGCACAGACTTATGGGGAGAACTTTGAAGCTCTCCTGTGAAAGTAATATTTAAGATGATATCTAGAGGCTGAGCAGCAGTCAACCAGACAAAAGCAAGCTAGAGGTAGAATAGAGGACAAGAGTGTCACAGTGTGTCAGGAGCCTCTAGAGCGAGAGTGTCACAGTGTGTCAGGAGCCTCTAGAGCGACATACAGATAATAATGTAAATATCTGATCTGCAGAATATCCCACCGGTTGAGAGCCACTGCTTCTTAGCTATTCCAAGGTTCTCACAGACACTAAAGTCCTCTTATGCTCAAGTCCTTACAGTATAAGATACAAGACATTCATTTCCTTTCTGTTTCATGCAGTCCTAAGTATGTGCTTCCTAAGGACAAGGCTATTGACAACATTGGTCACAGCCGAATCTGGGGTACACGAAGAAAAGAGGAGCTGCAGTGTGAAGATGGGTAGCTACCTTCATCCACAGATTCCCAGCTCCTTCTAGCTGGTTACTCAGACTATTGTTCAAACAAGATATTCGTGAGCTTAAAATAGCCTATTCTAAGGTTTAAACCAAAAACCTGGTCTCCATTCGTAACACAAAATACCATGTTTGAAAGCTCTGGCAATTTGGTGCCACTGAAAATCTTTAAGGACGAATAAGTTATGAGTTAAACCTTTAAAAATACACTTATTTTAAAGGCAGCTGAGAAACAGCTAGCTGTCCAGGCTGGGCAATTGAGCTGCTTCAATACAACCCAGTTGTACAGACAGCGTTTTCCTAAGAAGCAGGTTTTAGCTGGTTTTCTCACAGTTGGTGTTTAACGCGCAAGAGGCATCTAGTAATTTCAAATGCAGTTTAACCTACAAAGACCTGCATGTTAATGTGGAATGGAGTTACTGATGGAAGGTTGTTATGTCTATAACATATCTCCTACCCAATATTTTAACACTTGTACGTCCTTTCATTCCATGAGAATCTGGACCACTTTGCCTTACCTAATTGTTACATTGAATTGATGATTTAAAATAGTGGTTCTCAACCTATGGAGTGTGACCCCTTTTACAAGAGGTCTCCTAAGACCACCAGAAAACATAGATGTTTATATTACGAATCATAACAACAGTAAAATTACAGTTACGAAGTAGTAATGAAATGATTTTAGGATTGGGGGAGTCACCATAACATGAAGAACTATATTTGTATGAAAAAATATATATTTCTTCATACAAATATAGTTCATATATATATATATGAAGGGTCATAGCATTAGGAAGACTGAGAACTACTAATTTCAAAGAGCAGCTCCTTCTTTGGGACTCTGGGGGATTTTTCAAAGTGCCTTGGTATAATAAAATGGTCTGTACAGAAAAATAAGACTATATTCCGTGCTTTGACTCAGCAGTTTCTAGACTCGGTGGAAACTCAGAAAGTGTCTGAGAATAGTCAGCCTTACTACTATTAGTCATCTAATAGTCAACTTACTACTACTATCCTGCTAAAGGAACATAGCAATAAAACGATTCCTTGCTGGGAGCCATGCTTGCCCACGGGGACAGTCTCACTCAGCAAGGATCAGTGAACTCTACCGCTGGGACGCGCAGCCTGCATGCTTTCTTTTCTCTTAATATTCTTGAGTCTCTTGGTGGTTTTAGTGTTGTTTTGTCAATCACACATGGGATAGATGTGATCATTCCTGGAAAACTCATTTTTTTTTAATATTTTTCCCTAAAATTCTTTGTGCGCGAATGTTTCTCAGGTTTCCTGTCTGGGGATGCCAGCTGTCACTTCAGACCCCAGGAGCTTTTCCAATTAAGCACTGACAGCATCAGAGGCAAATCAGCCCTATTTCTGTAAATATGTTTTGAATAATATTGTCCTTGAAAATTTTTTTATTACCTTTAGTCTTGTAAGGACAATATATACCTAGCTTGGTATTTGACCAAGCTAGCAAAATGATAAATGTTGTTTTGGGTTTAATGATGTTAAAAGTTGGTAAAATCATATTTGACATATTTGTTTTTGTCAGAGGTTAACGTTGGAGTATGGGAAAAACTTATTTGTTAGTATGGAAAAAATATGCTTGTTTTTGTTGTATAAATAAAGACGGCTAGAGCTATTTGGGGCCAGCCATTTGTGTGAAACTCATCTGGTGGTCGGACAATTCCTTTCTTCATGCCAAAGCCCCTTCTCCATCTCAGGACCTGAACCCAGGACACAGCTGGACCACAGCAACCCCTGATGACACATTGCTATATCAGTAGATTGGTGGCAGAGATGGAGTTTGGATCTAAACAATCCCATTTCATGCTGCTCCTTTAAGCAAATGACTAGAAATCATAGCTTGACTTTCATGTTCACCAACTGCATGAGCAGGACAGACTCCAGACATCTAGAAACTTGCACTTCCCCCTGGAAAGTGGGTAGCAACAGCTGGAGTGTCATGCTGAATGTCATGATACTGAATGAAGTTAAGAGTGTAGAACTAACATCTAGTAAGAATTCAAGAGGAGTTATTGGCCCCAAGTGATCTGCGCATAACAACAGAAATCTATTATGACAATTGGCACCAAGACCAGCAGAAAAACTACCAGCTGAGCCTGGGAATCGAGAGAGATGCCCAATGGTTGACATGGTTTTAAGCCACCAAGCTTAGCTATGATTTAACTACTGCAATTATGCTAACCAAAAGGTTTTATGAGCAAAGATCTTGATTTCTTCTGTGCATCCATAATACTTGGACCCAGGGACTGTATATGGAGTTGATATTATCTCCTTCCCTTCAGTGGATCAGGAACAGCTCCCAGGGGCAAGCGTGTGAAAAGATCAGCGTCTATCTTAGCACTGTTGGGAAGTGGTAGAAGCTGGACGAGGTAGCCTCTGCCAGTCATTGGATAGATGTCCTTGAAGGAGAGATGGGACACCACTCTGTCCCTTTATTTTATCTTTTAATTTCCCACTGTCTTAGTGAGGATTTCTAATGCTGTGCAGAGACACCATGACCAAAGCAACCCTTACAAAGGAAAACATTTCATTAGGGTTGGCTTTCAGTTCAGAGGTTCAATCCTTTATCATCATAGCAAGAAGCATAATGACATTCAAGCAGACATAGTGCTGGAGAAGGAGATGAGAGTTCCACATCTGGATTCACATCAGCAGGAAGTGAATGTCACTTTAGACCTGATTTGAGCATTTGGGACTTCAAAGCCCATCCCCTAGCAATGCACTTCCTCCAACAAAGCCACACCTATAGTGCCACTTCCTATGAGCCTATGGGGGCCATTTTCTTTCAAACTACCACATCCATCATGAGGTGAACAAATCTGGCCTGTGTGTGCTAATCCCCCATGAGAGACCTCAAAGCAATAGGCCATACCTATCATGAAATAAAAACCCTAAAACCATGATCAAAATTAAATCTTTTCTCTTTAGGTTTATTTTTCTGAGGTCACTGTTATAGCAGAAAGCTAATATACAATCTATCCTACCATCCTATTGACCAAAAGTGGGTCTCCAAAGTCAGATATGGAAACCTAGCCTCCAATGGATGGAATTTAGTGCTGAGGCCTTCACAATCTGATTAGATTGTAAGGGGAAGTCTATATCAATGGGACTAATGACCTTACTAATGATGTTCAGAGTTACCTAGTCATTTCTACCATGTGGGCCACGGGAGCAAGTTGGGTCTTACCAGAAACAGAATTTGCCAATGGTTCAGTCATAGACTGTTCAGTCTCCATCAAGAGGTGTAAATGTTCTTTGCTTAGGTCATCCAGTCTGCATGGTTTGTTTTTTTTATAACAGCTCAAGAAAGTAATCTACACTGAAGACATTAAAATGACATAGTACTATAGGACAGTAGCCAGAGAAAGAAAATTAGATTCTCAAAACATACATGCTTTCTCGTGATCTGTCTCAAAAGTTTTCCATCAATACCCTACAGAGTCCTGTCAAAAAAAATCAGGAGAATACCTGTTGCTCTTCCCTCAGTAAATATATCGGTTTATCTACAGCTTTACTGACTTCCTTGAGACTCTTCCTCCCATAGAAACCTCAAAACAGAGTTTCTGGAGAGATTACATCTTGGAGATAAGAGTGAGAGAAACCCTGCATGTCTGCTTCTGACTGTGCAGTCCTTGGTGAACAGCAAAACCTTATCTTCTGTCTGAATCCTTGCCTCTTTTCCACATCAAGGTGTGTTTCTCTCCTTAACCACCGAGCACTTATTCCCTATTCTTCCTGCTCTCCTTTCCTGTTCTAGTATCTTGTGTTTTATACCTATTTATGTTTTCTTCCTCATGTACTGCCTACTCCTTACCCACATCATTGACCTATAAAAAATGAAGTACTGTGCAAATGCATTACACAAATTGTCTCATGTAGGCCTTCACCAGCTCCAGGAGCTACACACACTGTAATTTTTAATCTATAGGTAAGAAAACCTGGGCTTATGAAGATTTAGCAAAGAGCTCAGTGTCTCACAGCTAATAGAGCAGTCAAACGCTAAACCTAGACCCACGTGAAACTACAGCACAAGAATCTGGGAGACTGGGGAAAAGATTCAAGCATGAACTGCACTCACACCTTTAAAAAAAATTAGGAGGGGCTGGAGGGATGGCTCGGCAGTTAAGAGCAGTGGCTTTTCTTCCAGGGGAACTGGGTTCAATTCCCAGCACCCACATGACAGCTCCCAATTTCCTGTAACTCTAATTTGAAGGGATCCAACACCCTCACACAAATGTGTATATAAAATGAAAAAATAAAATAAAAATTTTAAAAAATTAGGAAAGTTGAAGAAAAGCAACAGATATTTTTGTGAAAATAAAAATGGAAACTTGTTAAACATAGTGCAGATGGGATTATCCAAGAAAAAAATGTATTTCTTCCCACTTATGTGGCGTGTATGAGGTGGTCATCTTCTTAGAACCCTTACTCTGCAGGGTCAAAATGAGCAAACAGCAATCACATAAGTGAAGAGGTAGACTGAGATGCGATCAGAAATTCATTCCTGTGGTTGTCATAAAATTCTGTACCACAGCCCTTCTTCAGAAGCCAGATCATGTGATCAAAAAACACAAGCTTCTAAATTCTGCATGACATTCTGTATTGGAGCACAGGAACATAGGACGCTAAGCCATTGCCATGGGCAAAGACTGGGTCTGGAGTTGTGTTTTCTAGGCTGATGAAAATACACTAAGAAGTCAGCTAAAGATAGAGACAAGAATATTTTAGGAAGATGCCTAGCAACCAGCTGCTATTAACCAGAGGCAAATCTTCAAATTTTTCAGCCCTGTACTGCTCTGTCTTTGCAAAGTATCACTATATAGTAAATAAATATCAAGGTCAAAGTCAAGCTAATGTGTGATCACAATGAGTCAGGACCAGTAACTCCTTTTGAATTCTTACTAGCTGTCATTTCTATAAATATAACTTCATTCGGTATCATGACACTCAGCATGACACTCCAGCTGTTGCTACCCACTTTCCAGGGGGAAGTGCAAGTTTCTAGATATCTAGGGTCTGTCCTGGTCATCCAGTTGGTAAGCTTGAAAGTCAAGCTATGCTTTCTAGTCATTTGTTTAAAGGAGCAGCATGAAATGGGATTGTTTAGAACCCAACCCCATATCTGCCACCAATCTACTGGCATAGAAATATGTCATTAAGAATCAATTTATTGCTATGCTCCCTTAAAAGCATAATGGTAGTATGTATTCCCTTATGACTCATGACCTCTCTATTCTCAGCCACTTTAGCAGTGTCGGGTGTGAGTTCCATTTCATGGAATGGACTTCAAGTCCAATTAAAAAAAAAAGTGGTTGGTTACTCCCATAACATTTGTGGCACTATGGCACTAATGTATCTTGCAGGCTGGTAACTGTCACAGGTCAGTTGACGCAACTGATGATTACCTTTCTCTTCCAGCAGTGTGTAGAGTATCTTCCAGCATCATGAATGCTAGTCAGTCTAGACGAAGGTTTTAGTTAGCTACCAGTGTGACTTCTCTATGTTCAATGACATAAGCAAGTGTTGTCTTCATCAAAAGAACCTTACTAGAAAAATAATTAACTTTTAATTTTTGTTTTTCTGAACCTTGTTTCCCCAGCTGCAGTGTTTCTAGAGGCCTTGGGGCCACTTTCCTTTTACAGGCCTTATTGTTTCCTTACAGCTATGCTGGCCCTTTGCTTGTCTTCAGACATCATAAGTACACTCCAACTTGGAGACTTTGCTGTTCCCTCAGATCTTCCCAGATTTTCTTCTTCAGAGAGCCCCTCACCAGTTCACTCAGCCTCTGTTCAGAGGCCTCTTGCTCGTATAGATTTTGCCACCGGCTTCTCTCTAGTAGCTGACCATGTTCTCGGATTTTTACCACGGCCACCCACTCTGACATATATTTGCTTATGTGCTGGTTATCAGGATCCTTCTACAGAAACCAAGCCCATGAGAAAGAAGTATGTCCAGTTCTCACCATCTGCCTGACTCAGTGATTTCCAGTTAGCATTTTCTCTGCAAGGATTTAGTAAATGACTGGATTTCAGCTTCTGTAAAGCAGAAAGCTCTGGGTCATACCAAACACTGGCCGATGTTAATTGGTTTCAGAAATGAATACAGGACTGATGATATTCCTGACTCAGAGATGGGAAATATTCCTCGAGGGACTGACTGTGTTCAGTGCAAAGCAGCTCCTAAAGGAAAGATGAGGTAAAGACAGAGAACCAGGGAGGATAGAAGCAAGAAAACTCTATGAACAAGAGGGAGCCTTGTTACTGAAGGGGCCTGAAATCCTTCCAGGAGCTAAAGAAAGAGCAGGAAAGTAAGGGCCTATGTTGCTCCATGCTCTGGCAGGAGCTTGGCTGAGCAAGACATCACTCCTACTTCAGCAAACTGCTCAAAGAGAGACTGTGGGTCAGGGCACACCAGGCAATAGCAGACTTCAAGAAAACGCCAACGGGGGAGCAGAAGGAGAGGAAGAAAGACTTGTGGGCAATAATGCAAGGAAGTAGTTGGTGATGTGGAGGGAAACAATGAGAAATTCTCACAGTGAAAGTCATTTTCTTCATCAGCCATCACAAGCATCTTACAATAAATGGCTGATCTAGCCAAGGTTCTCCAAAAGACAGGGGTGAAGATGCTCCCACAGGGAAGCCACGCCAAACCCTGCACTTTAGAAGTGCATAAACACAAACACAAAAATGACATGTGTGTGCATTCTTGTTACAGGACAATACTAGGGTCTGTTGTTGGTAAGCACACTGGGGTATGCTGCGAGGTTTTTCGGTAGGATTGCCTGACGCAGGGAGCAAGCTCTGAATTAGCTCTTTCTCTGTAGACATCGGCAGCATAGTGTTCAGCTGCAAGAAAAAAACAGTTATGTCAGCAAAAATGCTGGATCAAGCTGTCTGAACCAGACTGGTTTCTGCCATTTAGTAATGAACTTAATTCATCATACTTCTACATCTGAAAATTACCTCAGTGGGAGCGAGTCCCCAGTAGTCCAATTTTCTTCCATGATAAACTAAAACTTTAGGCTACGAAACAATGAAATGGAAAAAGCCCTCTCTTGTTTACTATGCATTTACAAATTAAGTCTTAGAAAAGAAGTGGGTTGGTCTGTCCAGGCCTCCACCGGGGTTGGCCCCTCCGATGAGGGTCGGGGCCAGCTCTCTTGTGCCCATGCCATTGGAGCCTCATCTCCCTTGCACATGGTAAGGTGTGGAGCCAACTTTCCTGCATTCAGAGCCAGCTATTCCTTTTCAGTGGGCCTGTGGGAAGAGGGGGAAGTTCTCCCAGGGCCATCAAGGATTGGGGCCAGCTCTCACACCAGTGGGGCTAGTTTTCCTGGGGAGGGCAGCTTACCCATTGAGGAGGCAGGTGAGGGGTGGGACCAGCTCTCCAGTGCCCAGGCCACTGGGCCCAGCTCTCCCATAACCACCAGTGGTAGCACAAGTCAGGGACATCAACACAAACCTCAGCCATGGATCCAGACAAGGCCCTAAGCCATAGCACCAGCTAGGACACCATATGGCCCCAGGTGGCAGTATAGGCCACTCGGATCAGCCTGTTCCTCACTCCCACCACATCTTCAGCTCTGCTTCTCCCCACAGTGTAGGAACCACTCCATTTCCCCTTCTCTCCCACTTCTTCCTCACACACCTGTCCATCTAGTGGCACCCACCTGCCCTGGCCCCTGGGTGCTGGGGACAGGGGTCCTGTGGCTGTCTTCTGTTCACCCAGGCCTTGGTATGCCTGCCCAGCCATGTCGAGGGCTGTTGGGCAGATATTTATCCTTTTATTCATCTTTTTCCCTGAATACACTAACCATCCACTAGTTTAAAAAATGCATTATTTTAACTATTTCTTCCTAAAATGCCAATGTAAAATGTTAAACTATTATGTACAATAACAAATTCAATTACTTAATTTAAGTGTATCTGATTTTACTTCCATTTTAAGAAGCCCGTGCAGTTTCATGTAAAATCCTTGCTCACTGTTCTCTGGTGCTCCGGGCATTTTCTCAATCTGTTAATATCTCCTCCAGCTCTTCCTTCAATAAAGTGAAACCCACTGAGTGAGAAAAGAGAAAGGAACGACCATGATTAACAGGTACACTTTTTCTCACTGACAGTGTTAAATGCACTGTGAAACTGCACTTACAAACAAGCTTTATAATTCCCACCAGTACCCCCAAAGTAGAAAACAGAATCATTCTTTTAAGTAGTGTTGAAACCTAAAATCATTGAGTTATGTTTTCATTTTTCTAATTCTAAGCACACAGCATGTTACATTACCATAAATTCCTAGCTAGAAAGCAGATTAGCGTTTTTGAAAGACAATTATGACTCCACCGTGTGGTTTGTAAACTTAGGTGAGATTAAAATCAAATCTCCAGCTGTTTGTTTATTCAGTATTTAATGGCTGCAAGAGTTTATTCACAGTGTCTGTCTGCACATACTGCCATAACCAAATGCCATAGAATGGGAAGATAGAACTAACCACAGGAATCTGTCACTACGAGGTTGAAGATTCTAGCAGGCTTCAATTCTTGACTCTAGGCTTGAAGGCCTAGTGGAACCAACATGACTTCTTTCTGTGTATAAGGGGGGCACACTCAAGTCTTTTCCAGGAGTCTGGAAGCAGCAGAGATCAGCCAAGCTGCCGAGAAGACACCCAGAGTAGCTGAGCTGCCTGGAGGGAAGTCAGACCATCCGCACTATCATCAGGAAATGACACTCTCTCTCCCACCTTCTGAGCTGCCAGCGAGTTGTGCAGTGAGCTCCAGAGTCTCAGTTTTTAGGAGCTGCCACTCACACTGGTCTTTGGGGACTCAGCTGTCTTGGAATGATTTCTGCTCCTGTAAATAGCCCACATTCCTATAAGTGACCCAAATAAAACTCATTGGCTCACCAAGTTGAACTTGGGTACTATCTGTGGTGTACTCTGTCACCGGCTCCCTATCTGGGGTGAGTAGATGGTCGTTCACACTGTCCCAGGAATAGTGTCACAGAACACCAGCTTAGCTAACATGGCGTGGAGGATAGGAAAAGAGACAGAGTCTTCATTTCATTCTTTCTGAAACAAGTTGTTGCAAAACATAATAAATTTGGAAGTACTGAAACAGAAGGAAACTTAATAACAAATCAGTTTTCATAATGGTAGTTCATTCTGCCCATATTTTGTGATATATATTGCTTTCGTTCCACTGGTTTTCCTATGCATTCCTAGATGAAGACACAGGGCCCCAGGTGGAGTATCATTTGTCTAGTATCACAGTGTCAAGGACGTATTCAGATACAGGTCTCACAAATCCACAGCCCGTTCTATATCTGCTTTGATCAATTTCCACTTTGAAACAGATGAAGGAGAGAGCCATATTTAGAAGAGCAAGCTACTTCTGTTTTCTCTCCTTGTGGTAGACAGCCCCTTTGCTTTGGTAAAAGGCTCTGATATAACACAGTGGAAAGCTAGCAAGCACCCACCCTTTCCTGGGGATGCTCAGCCTTGTCACATTCACCCCACGTTTACTGAGGACCATCCACATGTCACCCTCTTCACTGCAGGAGTCTGTGTGCCATACAAAGCCTCACTGAAGCATGGACAGTGCGGACCATCAATCATATTTCAGAGAGACCAAAGGCTGGTTTCCCATCTGTCAGTGTTGATTATCAAGTTGAGAGGATCTAGAATCGCCTTGGTGCCCATGAGGGATTATTCATATTAGGTTAATTGAAGTGGAAGACCTGCCCTAAAAGCAGGCATTTCACGGGTTGGGATCCTGGACTGAATGCAAAGGAGAGAGCTAGCTGGCACAAGCATTTGTTACTCTCTGCTTCTCAACTGCAGAGGCCATGTGACCAAGGCTTCTGCTGTCACGATTTACATACCTGGAAATGTAAACCAACTTACCCTTCCTTCAGTTCTTCTGGTCAAGAGATTGCAACCCAGCAACAGGAAAAGTAACCAAGATATCAGCTTGTCTAGTCTGTTTTACTTGACCACATTTGAGCCTCCTGGTAACGTGGGTGGATGGAACTTTGAGCTCTTTACAGAAGCTGGGATGGGAGGAAGCAGGGCTTGCATAGTTCATTACCTCCTACCTCAGACTCACAGAGAGAGACCGCAATTGGTCTGGGTACCACGCGGTCAGGAGAGCAAGCAGAGCCTACTTTACATCTTTTTTTTT
>LOJH01016670.1:0-22696 GCA_001685095.1 Ellobius talpinus
CAGGGACCTTGTAGACAGAAGGGCTAGCTTGCTGCCTGCAGGCTTAGTGAAACAAAGGAACTCACCATCAGGTCCCAGACCCAAAACAGGCTGAGCTGGGGAACTTCTGGCCCTGAAGAAGGGAACGGGAGCCTGAGTGCAAGCTAGGATGGGATAGGAAGAGAGAGGTAGTAGGTGGGGAGAGAAGCCCCTGCACAATTACCAGAGAAGTTAGTGGGTTGAGGAATGTTTGTGCTCCCTTTCTGTGGCTTCTGCTGCCAGTCAAGAACACACTCACCCCTCCGATGGATCTTCTGGTACAGGATCAGGGCCACTTCTGTCCTGTGGTTTCTCTTCCATAAAATTCATGCTCTTAAATTTCCAGAAGCGTGGGGAGTCTCTTCTGAGCTTGGTAACTCTGTTTTTGGGGCCGTAAATTTGAAGGTGATGTGCTCTAATCTTGCTAATATACTACATTTCCATTGCTTCCTGTTTAGATCATTTATTCTGGATGACAGCCTCTCTAGGGTAAACATTCATTTTGTTGGATTCTCTTTGCTTTTCCTTGAGATGATGTCATATACTTGGGATTTGGTGGCAGGGGACCCTTTGTAATTCTGTGGCACATGTTTGGGCTTCTGTGAACATAGCTTCTTGCTTTGTGTATTCTTCATAGAACCTGTGGTGAGGAAGTTAGCACTTACTGGGATATAATACCATAGCCTGGGCTCCATGTGGCTTTAGAAAAACATGCATGCTTGCATGCATACACCTGAGGTTTTTCAACTCCAGCCATTGCATGCAGTCTCATGTCTCCCTTGATTTTGACGCAGACTTCTTCCAGAATTGGTGCTCCCCCCCAACCACATCCACAGGCTCTAGTTAGAGCTTACAGGATCTGTGGATGATCCATATAGAAAAGTGGTTCTTCTAACTCTCACGGATGTCGCTTGTGGTGCTATATTCTCATATCGGCTGCATGTTGGACACAAATGAAGAGCTTCTTTGTCCTTGAAGTTATACCTGAGGAAGTGAGTCTGTAGCTCCTTCAGACTATGGTCTCCAAGATGTCAGGGGCAGTAGACTCAAGAAGCTAGTTCTGCTGCTATTGCATGGCACGTTTTACCTGTAAACTGCACCATCCTCAAGGAGATAGCTGATTTTTACCTTTCTCAAAGGCCACCTCCATTTCACTAAGGCTCAGTGGTCAGCTTCCACAGGAGGCAGAGAGAGCCTTTCAATACAAAGAAGGGAATTCTTTACAAGGGGAGTAGCTTTCTTTTTCCCATAAGGAATCATGGAAAAACTGTGAAGTAGGGATTAGCTGAGATTGAAATGTATTGACTTGGATTGAACTTGTAGCTTGCGGGTGGACCTTCTGTTTACTTTGAGCATTAGTTATTTTAGCTGTGATAAAGCACTATGCACCATGGCGATTTATGGAAGAAGGATTGGCTTTGGCTTAAGGCTCCAGAGAGGGAGTCCACAATGGCACCTGTCGAGTCGTATGGCAGCTGCTGTCTGGAGGAGGAAGCTGAGAGATCACATCTTGCACTGCAAACATGAAGGAGAGAGTATGCACTGAACAGGGGCCAAGGCTATGGAGTCTCAAAGCCCACGCCACTGACAATTCTTCCAGCCTGGCTCCACCACCTAAATGTTCTACAACTTCCCCCAAGCAGTGTCCCCAAGAGACCAAGTGAAGGAAATATATGACCACGAGGGGAACATTTCTCTCTCACATCATCACAGTGTGCATAAGGCCCAGGGCTCAGTCACCAGCAGTCTAAAAAACCAAAACCGAAAAATAACAAAGGGCATTAACTTAATGTCATAGCTATTCCTACTTTATCTGTTGAGGGAATTGTGCTAATGAAGAAGTAAAATCCCCTTGTTTTCTAAACAGGATCATTTAAGAATTTAAATAAAGCCAATATGGCAGTATACATCTATAATCTCAGCACTATGGAGCTGAGGCAGAAGGATTAAGAGTTCTAGGCTACATAGTGAGATCCAGTCTCAAAATAAGGACAACTACAAGAACAACAAAGACATAGAAAAAGAGGTACCTGAGCTTTGTGCCCAATGTGCCTGTGTACTCATATGGTGGCTTCATTGGCATTCAAGCTGTCTGATCTTACTGTGTCAGCATTCATAATGTGCTTTCAATAGCAGAGGAACACCTTTATATTTCAGAGGCATTGTTCTCTGTTTTGTAGGAATTTAAATTTTGTTTGATCAGTATGTAACACATCATTTTGTAAGTAACTGTTTCCACATTTCCCTCCTTTCCTTTAGCATTACTCCATGCCTACATTGAGCATATGCTCCTTAAAATGGAGACTCCTGTGGCAGTTGTTTTTCTTTGCAGGTACTGTACCTCATGCATAGTAATGGCTCAGCTCATGAATGATTGCAGCAGCCTTTCAGTAAACAGGCAATGAAAGTGCGAATCTTGTTTACCCATCAATGCCAGGTCTCTCATGGGGGCATTGTAACATGGCAGTGGGACTGACTCATGAAGAATGAGTCACAGCTGACTGACAACTTCAGTTGCAAAAATGGAATTTTCTCATCCAATGTGAATGGTCAACATAAGAACTACTCGACCAATTATGATTACTGAATGGAGTTCGGGATCGATAACAATAAAATAAGAATAACTGGAATGGACAAAGATTGCTTTTTTCCTAACTTCTGAATGGACATTTTTGCACCTGCAATCCAAGACAAAAGTTTGTGTGATGCTTCTACTGTGAACAGAGACAAGTATCTGGAATCCTCTCTTTCCTGAGATCCCCCCGCCCCCTGGAATGAAGGTCTGGCAACCCAGACATAGCAACTATCTTGTAACCGTGTTATTCCAGGAGCCCACTGATGATGCTGGTTAGTGTATAAAGCTAGAGAGAGACCACTGTGGTAGATAGACAACGCCATAGCAAGCTTCCATCGCTTATCTCTGCATTGCTTCCCAGAGGCCAAGGGAACCCTTAAGCATAGACATCAACTCTGCTCTGTTGTTGTTGTACCTGAACTACTCAACAGCAGAAGTTGAGAAAGACAAATTAGTTACAGAAAGGAAAACTCTTCTACAAACAAAGTGTGCCAATGATCAAGAGTTAAGTGGAGGTCTTAGAATTCTACAAATGCTAGATGAATAAATCCATTAAAACAGAACAACAGCTGGTACATGATGAATGGTCTTCACCTGCAATCACAGTTACTGTCATTTCCATTGCTGACATTACCATAGTATGTGACCACAAGTTCCATGCTGTTGCTCAATTAAATGATGTAAGTCATTCTATTTTTCACTTTCAGCCTTTTCTAACCAGAATTCTATGTTCTGCCTCTTTGAGATTTCCATTTTCAGATTCTCTGTATAAATGGGATTGGTCTTTTTTTTGTCTTTCTGCATCTGACTCATTTCAGTGGATCTAAAGCCCTCCGGATTCACCTGTGTTTTTCCAGATGGCACAATCTCCTTCTTTGGAAAGGATGAAGAGTTTTCCGCTGTGTATAAATGCCACGATACACATGCATTCATCCATGGATGGCCATTTAGCTGGATTCCACGTCTCAGCTTCTGGGAATAGCGAGTGATACAGCAGCACAAATACAGACACCTCTTTAATACACTGATAGCTGTTCCGCTGGATATAGACTCAGGATGAAATTTTTAGAGCTATGCTTTTTAAAAGTATTTTATTTTTATGTATTTGAGTGTTTTGTTTGCATACATGTGTACTTGCAGAGGTCAGACAAAGGCACCAGATTCCTTGAACCTAGAGTTACAGGCGGTTGTGAGTTGCCTGTGGGTCCTGGGCTCTGAACTGAGGTCCCTTGTAAGAGCAGCAAGTGCTGTTAGCCACAGAGCCATCTCTTGGGTCCCATCTTCAGCTATTCTAAATGTGTTAATTAATGTGCGTCTACTGTAGGAAAACAGTCTAAGCAGAATGAAAAGGAAAGTCCAGCCTATGCATTTCTGAAGGGCATCATCAAAAAACAGTTTGCTTTATATACTTGTTTCTCAACATTACATTATGCTGTTTGCTATTTTATAAAGTAATTTCACATTCATTTAATTATATCATTGATAGCTTTTCAATATTTTTCCTTGTCTATTCTAACTGCCAATGAGTTAATAGATCTTATACTTTTGTGAGGTATTAGAATCAACTCTCTTGTTAAAATTTTTTTTTGCTTCATTTAGCAGGACTTTTCCTGTTATATCCAAACAGTCTTTGGGAATTTTTCTTTTAAATTTAAATTTTTAATTGGCCAAGTCTTGATACATTATACCCAGGGCCAGGAACTGGCTTTGGGTCTGAGACTCAACTGTCATTCACTTTCAAGAGAGCAATGTTCTTTCTTCAGATTGTCTTCAATGTTGTTGAGATGCGATCACGAGCTAATGGCTGTTATCTTAAAAACATTATTCGGCAAATTTGTTTCAAATAGGAACATCTCTGGCTTGTGACCTTCAAGCTGTGAGCACAATGTTTGGGAGAAAAGTGATTATTTCACAATCTAGGACAGTTTTCCATCAGCTTGTGGCTCTTTAACAACCTTCAACTCTTCTGGTGTATTGGTACCTTACCTGTTATGATGCTGGAGGTCTTTATCAAGTGTGACAGATTCAGGTCTCAGAGGGTGCTGATTTTTACAGAGGTTAATTGAGAATTTACAACATGATTATTTGAAATAGTCTTAGTAGACTGTAACATTCCAAATAAACTGTTGCCACTTATTTGTAAGAGGAAGAGATTTAAATAATTGACTGGGGGCAAGGCACCCATGGTACTTTGTGTACAAAGAGGATTTGAACATATTCATAGGGAAAAACAGAAGATAATAGAGATTTTAAAACCACAAACTCTTCATCAGGTCACTTCTTACACAGAACATCAACATTACGTTTTATTCTACCCTATTCCATGAAGTGCTGAGCAACCTCTATCTGGCCAAATATTCTTGCATTGTACTTGGGCTTCAGTTGGATTCTGTGAGAACTCTAAGAAGAGGTCACTATAGTGAGTTAAATAGGCTGAATGATTCATTTGGAATCTCTCCTCATAGTTTATTAGTTATATCGCCAGTTGACAGAGAACATATTTTAGTGTTACTGCCTTGGAAACAGGTTTAGATTACTTTTGATAAGAAAATTGGGAATGTGTAGAGCAGGACATTCATCGTATAGAATAACAGACCCCATAACTTATTTACCTAGAAACCAATGATTATATGAAAATGAAAAGCAACGCACAAAAGATTTATTTTTTTAGAAAAATGTCTACTGGACAATACAAACTTCATTTGAAAAACCTTCTGCTATGTTTTTTTTTTCACTACAAAGTATTTAATCATATGTGACTCTGGAGTTCGCATCTGCGCACGTGCGCATGTGCTAAGTCACTACATTGCAATAGTAAATGTCACCGAAGAATGAGGAACTAATGAGGAGTAGGGGCAAATTCTGGAATGAATTATTCATGGAAAGAGACATCTGCAGGGCTTAGCGTCTAATAAAAACATGGGGCAAATAAGTCAATGTTTCCTTTTTGCACAAATATTGAAGTTTTTGTGTGAGACAGCTGTCATTACATTACCTGCCTCGAAATGACTACTAGAGAGCGAAGAATAAAAGTCGCATTTTACTTCTTATGGTCATAAAGTTAAGCGATCTAATTTAATGTGCTCATTTAAATAAAAGACATTTTAATAGTCCTATAACCCAGGAGTCTGCTCATTAATGGAGAGCTCTGCAGAAATGGGGTACCATTCTGTTTATCTCTGCTGTCAAGGTGCTTGGAGCTCTGTGAAAACAATTCCAAATGACCGCAGTTGTGCGTGTTGAATGTACAGCAAGCTCACTGGACCCCTCAAAGCCTACGGTGCCTTCTACTTTCTCCTCTGTTATTTCTCAATGGATCTTAGCATTTTCCAAGTTGTTTGAGAAGAAGAATCCTCTAATTTTTTTCCTCCAATATTGCTAGAAAGATAATTTAAGTCTCCTTAAATTGCAAAAGCACGGGTGTACCATCTGCATAAGTGAACACATAAGTGAACACATAAGAAGACATGAAGTCATTTGCTATAAATAAAAAACAGTTTATGTTTTTAAACCTGAGATTAGTGACATTTTAACCGTAAGAAATTGAAAGTTAGGCTTTTACTGTATTTAAATAGCACAGCAAAACTGATCCAAAGGCATAAGAGAATTTCTCTAAATCTAAGTGTAGACATTTTAAAGTACACAAACCCTGACTTGCTGGCTTTGGAGCGTTGAGAAGAACTTGGGGAAATGCAGCTTCTTCTCAGATGCCCAGATGCTGTCATGTTTAGACTTCCCTTATAGTGGCCAACAGCTTGTGAAAGGTCCTTCACCTTTTGGCAAGGGCACCAAAATGCTCTGAAAGTCTGAACTAGTCAAGGCAGAATTGTCCATAGGAAGGAGCAATTAGATACAGGAATGAACTAGAATGAATTTTCTATTATTCTATTTATTTATTTGTTTGTTTATTATTATGTGTGTGTGTGTGCATGGGCACACACATGTGCCATGGCACTGGCTAGAGGTTAGAGGATGACTTTGTGGAGCCAGTTTTCTCTTTTCACCTTCACATGTGATCCAGGAATCAGACTCAGGTCAGCACTTATTTATTTATTTTAGCCCACTTGAGCTATTATTGTGACTTTTACAAATGGGAATTTCATTAACTTCCTTCATCAGACGGTTACTGAATGGTTGTAAAGTAAAAGACACAGGTTTTGTTGTTGTTGTTGTTTGTTTGTTTTTTTCTTTTTTGGTGCAATAGAAGTTCGGGCTAAGTAACTCAGTATGTGGCTACTGCTCACCTGCAGTTAATTATATACTCTAATTAATAAAGCCCATAAACTGAAAACTCAATTTGTCAAAGACCCTGGCCATGTTTCAAGAATTCAGTGTCACTAGTAACTGCTATCAGCTTGGACGAAGTAATGAAAGCCACTTGGATCAGCACTGTATGTTCTCTGTGGCCAGGACAGTCAAAGATATGGTCCTGAAGGCTTTTGTGTTGGCCGTAGTTGAGGGGATGGTGAATGAACCATTTGAGAGGTTCAGAGGGGACCACCAAATGAGCTCAGAGAGTACAAGATCAAGTCACACAGGGTGGTTAGGACAGAGTAACAGGAATAAGTAGCACATGAAGTATGACAGGTATTTTGGTTCCAACAATGAAAGAGTTCTAATTAATAACATAGAATTGAAGATAAAATGAAATCTTCTCACAAAGGAAGGCATGAATCCGGTGTGACAAAGGAAGACAAACAGACTAAGGTCCTAAGGTGACAACTTGGAAACACTGAGCCCTGAAGCTACTGGAATCCTGTGCAATGCCCAAAGGCAGAGTTAGGACCTTTTTTCCCCCCTCTGAAGGAATTTGTAAACCACGAGAATTTTAAAGTAGGAAATGTGATCCAAATGTTATTTTGGGAAGATGTATCTGGCAGAAGTGTGCTTGCTGGATTGGGTGGACAGAGAACAAGTTGATAGACCATATTAAAGTGTGTTGAAAATAGACCATATGTGCAATTGTAAGAGTCTCAACTTACTTTGGACATAACACAGTTGTGAACTTTGAATAAAATAAGATTATCTTGTAGTAGCATTATTAGAATCTCAGGTCCCTACAGGATCCTCAATGCCTGATTTCTTCACCTCTTTCATTTTCCTACGAATCCGAAGGCTGCAAATTACCCACCCTTTGAACTAGAGCAACAGAAAGGACTCTGGGATAAGAAAATGAAAACAGTGGAAAAATAAGGAACTGGAAATGCAGTCTAATGACAAGAAACCAAATCCAAAGACTTTAGAGTGAAAGTCACCCTGGAGACTCATGAGGTGGAAGTGCTCATCCGAATGGCCTCTGCCCCCGATGCTAATTCTGCGGACAGAGGTGTACCAGAGCCAGGGTGTGCAGGCTCTGAAGATGATGAGATGTTGCTGTGGTCTGCTGCCGTGTCTCTCCTCTCAGTCACACCTTCATCACTGCCTTCTTATAGAACTATTTATGCCACAGAAATTGGCAAAAATGGGCAGCCCACTTAACGATGGTTTGGCTTGAAAAATTGTTTTACTTAATCACGGTATGCAAGTGATACTTATTTAGTAGAAATTGTAATTTGAGTTTTAATCTTCTCTTTGGCAGGTGATGTACCGTATGATAGTGTTTGCTGCTGCTGGGCTGTGGCATCCAGCTGTAGCTTGGCGTCAGCTTTGGGATCAGAAGGGAACTAACTGGTCCTTTACAGTGGTGCAGTGTTGCTTAGCTTAAGTGATGTGCAATCAACACATTGTCCACCCATTGTATCTTCAATTTAGTGTGGGTTTGAGGACCATTACTACACTGCTTCTTCTCATAGCTATGCCCACAGAAACATAGATATGTCATTTTGTTTTTTGAAAAGACAAAACTAGAAAGTAATGACCTTGTGGTGTCTGCATAGTTATGCCAGGATCAGACAGATAAATCTTCCAAACTGGAGCTTAGAATTCTTGGTGTACAGATGGATCTGCATGGTTTGCTATGGCCCCTGTACCTTAAGCTACACACATTAATGTTTCATGTGTACTAAGTATTTTTGAATTCATTCTTCTATTCCAGCTTTGCTATGTACTTCAAGTCACCCAAGAGAGAGGTGATTCTCTCTTCCTGAATTTCTCCTATAGATTTTATGTAGCCTGACCTATGATCTAGGGACAGGAAAAGCTATCTGTATAGTTGCATTCTTCCTAATTGAGATGGATAGCATGTCTGCCTTTAAGTTCAGACAATAAAAGCCTTCCTGCACCTTAGTTGTCTCCATCACTGTCTACTGTTCCTCCTGCAGCCATAGTGAGCAACGACTGTGAGCACCTCTGTCATCACCAGCTACCGTTGGTTGAAGGTTTGCTTCATACCTGCTAGTCTCCTGAGAACTTTTCACAGTCTTACGGGATCTACCACCATCCTTTTAGTTAGAAGCTATCTTGTTCCATTCCCCAGATGAAGAAATGGGATCAGAGAAATTAAGAAACACACCCAACTCATTTAAGGAATTAAAATGTGATGTCAATTCAACCTTGCAATGTCAACCTCTAATCATTGACTAATGTTGGTCTCTCCTAGAATAACAAAGGCTCCCAGGGTCTTTGTAAACAAAAATTGGCCATCCTTCATGGTGTTAGTGATGAGAAATAAAACTTTTTCACTGTTTCCCTTGGTGAGTGTTTTGGTACTATATTTATGAGTGACAGACTCTGCTTATAGACTGTTCAGGACCCCGAAACCATAGCCAATGATTGGATTTTTAGTAAAATGCCACCTTAGAATCCCCAGGTTGAATCAGGGTCCTGAGATGGAGACAAATCTATGACCACTCTTTCCAAGTCTTTCAGAATTAATAGCTCTGATGTCAAACAAACAAACAAGCAAACCCCAAGCAAAACAACCATAAAATATCAAACTATTTGGGAATTTCCAAGTTCAACAAATAGTAAAATAATTATTTGAGACGTCACCTAGCAATGTAGTTGATGGAGAAAATATGCACATCATGACTATTTAGTAGTGTACTATGCTGTGGATAAATGGCTGTAAGGTCAAAACTGCTCACAGTACACTCTCAAAGGACTGAAAGACAACAGTCAAGTGAGGACTGTGGAGCTGACACCATTCCACGAGCTGGGTGTGGAGTGCAGCAAAGAAATCTGTTGTTATAATGTCATGTCTGTATATATTCACACTTACGCTTGGATATGCATCTATTATAGTAACTCGGTAAAATAACCAGAGGGGGTGGAAATTCCTGCCTAGACTTGGGTTTTCAGACATGCTTCCTTTCTTCTCAACACCCATCACATGAGAAACGGCAGCTCGAGCACAGACTTGGCAGGCAGAGCCTGTTCGTGTTTCCTTAAACACTCTTTCTTTCTCTGCAGTAGTACCTATTTTGAGAGAACTAAGTAGCTTGCTGCCCAGACTTTCCGAAGGGCATTGAAGTCTTGTTTGGAGCACATAATTTATGCTGTGCTGAAAAATAGCTGTGACTGTAACGGTGCCCAGAGAACCTACACTCGCTACAGACCAGGGTCCCATTAATATGCAGTATTTCATTGACAACCTTTTCTAAGAAGGTTTGAGAGGATAATGCCTTGTTTGAATAATAATATGGCACATTTTACTATTCAAAGCACTTTATCGTAAATGACCCATTTCATTTCATTTTTTTTTAATAAAGAGGGCGATAAGACCTAAATTATTACCTATGGGGACACGGAAGCCCAGAAAAGTCACAGAAGTCACAGGGCAGGCTCTCAGCAGAGCAGAGTTACCAACTGTGACTCTTCGTTCCCAGATCCATTGAGCCTTTTAAAAAGAATGTGTGAGTACCAGTGTCCCAGGCAGAATACTGAATTTCCAAGCACAGCCTCTGCCTCTTCTATTCCCATAGCTTGCTTCTAGCATTTTATACTTGTGGCCATATAGGGAACTACAAACAAAAGCTTATATGTCAATCTATTCTCTTAGTAATTTTTAAAACCCAACCAGAAAAGCACATGAACTGCTTTTTTTTAAAAAAATATTTTGTTTGCTTACTTGCTTATGTATTAACAAACAGGATCTTACCATGTAGCCTAGGTTGGAGTGGAACTTATTATATGCACAAGTTGGTCTCACTCTTACAATTCTGCCGTGTCAGTCTCCTAGCGGCTGTAAGTGCACATGAGCATTTCTGCATTTGGTTAGTATATTGATTTCGAGACACTCAGTACTTTTATTTTAAAATTTCTTTGAATATATACACGCTAGCATCATACTATGTAATGATGCTATGTATGTATGCATATGTGTACATGCTAGAGGCTCAACATGATCTTCTACTTTGTTGTCCCTTGCTGTGATCGATGCCATGACCAACACAACTTGGGGAAGAAAAGACTATTTCAGCTTACAGGTCACTGTTCATCATCAAAGAAAGCAAAGGAAGAAGCACGATGCATGTGAACTTGGGGGGCAGGACCTGAAGCAGAGACCATGAAGGAAAGCAGCTTACTGACTTGTTCCCAGACTAATGTCCAGTTACCTTTCTTTTACAGTCCAGGTTCACCTGCCTGAAGACGGGACTGCCTGCTGTGAGCTGGACATGCCTGCATCAATGAGAAAACACGAGGATGCCCCAACAGACATTTTTGTAGGCCAATCTGTTAGATGCAATTCCTCTGTTGAGAGTCTGTCTTTCTAGGTGTGTCGAGTTGACAACCAAGATTAGCCATCACACAGGGATTTGCTATTTTCTTATACTTTAAAATCGAAACCCTACAAATGCTTTCACTCGGCTCATAATCCTTTTGTTCTTTATAGCTCCATATTAATACCATATTCATCATTCTTTATATTTTACCTCACTCATATAATTGCAAACAAAAATGTATACATTGGACATATACTCCCACACCTCTGCTTAGGCATGGTAGAGGTATACCTTTGGCCATTGCTTGTAAATGTGAGATTATATTATAAGACTTTCTGAAATTTAGTTAACAGTGCTCATGAAAATACTTTTGTCATATTGCATGGCATAGTTATATTTTCTAGTCACTAGTAGCTGATTGCAGTTCCATCCTAAGGAAAAGCCTTATGCATCTAACTAATCATTTGCTTATCAGCAATCGTTATGTGTTCTAGATCTTGTCTTTTATTTTTAGCACTTGAAAGAATTATGCATGAAATATATTCAAACAATGCTGCATGAAATATCCTCACCTAACTCTGCTTTTATTTCTGTTGGAGAAAGAGTATTTTAATTTTAGTGGATCTGACACATTACTCTCTAAAAGAGGTAGCAATGCTTTACCTTTTTTTTTGCCATCGTTGTATTTGAGTCCTTATTTTATTTTATTCAAGATATACTGTTTCTTTTTATCCAGGTTAATACAAGTGTACTAATTTCTATATTTTTTTCCAGTTTCAGGGCAATCTGATAAGGCAATCATTATTTTACCTGTAATCCCTTAATTCCTACTGCTGACCAAATTATGATTCTTTGGACACGATTACGAGTCATTTGGACTTTTTGTTTGTTTGGAGGCTAGATGCCATTGTAGCCTCAGCTTCCGGACTACTAGGTTTACAGCTCTTCACCACCAAGTTAGGTTTAGCCATTTGGATTTGCTCTTCTGTGAGCTTGCATAACTACCCCATGCCTCTCTGTCAGTGGCTCTCCCCACCCCGATCTCCTTCCTTCCCTCTCCTCCTCTCTGCCTGTCATTATTTATTAACTCTTTGTCTGGTAATTCATTGACCAACATTTTTCCTATTCTGAATTAATGTTTTGGCTCTATATGTTTGTTGTCTTTGCAACTTAATTTTTCTAAAGTACCATGTGCCTTTCTTTTGTATCAAAACAGTTTTGGCTAAAATTTCAAACAAGGTCTCCAAGATCTTTTGAAAATATATTGTGTTGACTTTTAGTAACTTCTAATTCATATAGATTTAGTGTTGTAGTATTGTAATACACGAGTCACTGTGAAGGATTAAATAATCCACCCTTTTTTTTAATAAATGAGATTATTACCTTGTTTCATAAATCCTGGAATTCTGTCATTTAAACCTATGGTGTTCCCTTAAAAACAGTTTTTGAAACTGAGAAAAATACAATTAATTGTCTAGTGTCACTATTGCCAGACAACTTGCCAGGTAACCTCGAAGGACTGCTTTCAAAATCTAAATGCTATTTTAAATTAAAGGGATTTGTGTTGATTATTTACATTTTGAGAGAAAGGAGGACATTACAGGACAAGAATGGGAAGTGTGGAGTTCACACAACAAATAGGCCAAAGAAATGTGAGTCTGAGAGCTAAGTTACTAAGCATGCATGTTTCCAAATGTAACAAATATCTGCAAAAAAAGTCTGCAAAACAAAAGCATATAAACATGCTGCCCAATATGCACACTGATGGTATTTGTTCTGTGTAAATGCATCCACAGCCTCTCCCCAAAAGCACCTATACCATCCTAGACTTATGATTGTTTTAACTCTAGTATGTAATAGGTAGGTGTCAGCTCTGAAATTACTTCCACGGTAATATTGGTCTTACAAATACAAAAGAATCAAAATACATCTTTGTCAGCAAAGAATTTGACAAAGTCTTTTCATATTCCTGTGTTTGGAAGAAAGCCAGGTTGTGTTGCACAGATAACTGGAGGTCAAAGCCCACATCTTAAGCTACTGGTTAATTGAGTGAAATTCTGGATTTTTGTACCGCTGGATTCTTTATTCAGCCATCAGTTTAATATTTTGTCAGAGTCCTGGATGATAACAATGAGAAAAAAGTTCCTGTAGTTCTAGGTAGCTCAAGCACTGGGGCCAATTTCATGACAGGTAGAAGGCACAAGGCTCAAAACCACCTCAATAGATTATGACCAGGTGGTGATATTTGCCTAGAATTTTAGGAACTCTCATTCTTCATATTCTCTCAAAGAAAATAAACCATGCAAACATTGAATTTGAACAAGAACGATATTACAAAGGAATTTATTCTTTTGTGGTGTATTTTTCAGTCACAATGAGTTGTATATCCTGACCAGAAGTACTTAGGTAGATATGGATATGTATCTTATCCATATCTTATCATATATTACAGAGACTGTATGCTTAGACAGAGTTTTTGTTCCAAATCACTTTATAACAGTTCACTTCAGTGCTATCTATATCTCAGGCATTCCTGGAATGCTCCAGGAGGAAAGAAGAAATGAGATGCCACATCCAACATCAAGAAACTTAGAGTTAATGGGGAAGGCAGACTCAGAACACAAATCATGTTGAGACGTTCACCAGGGTGGGGGTGCTGGGTGTGAGTTCCTAGGTACCATGCACAAAGCTCTGGATTCAAAACTGAGTGTTATGGTGCGCTTCTGTATCCAAGAGCTCAGGAGGTCAAGGCAGGAGAATCAGAATTTCAAGGTCATCTTATATTACATAGAGCCCAAGGGCAGTCAGATATATGAGAACCTGTCCCCAATCAAATAAAAATAAAATCAGTAAAATAAGGCTTTGGAGTTTGTCAATGGGTTTTAATTTTCCTTTACAGCACCTTTTCCTGCAAGGCGTTCCTCGCTGCCTTTGAACTTAGACTGCGGTTCTGGGTCTAATAGTGGCCAAGCTGCAAGATTTCCCTACCCAGCATTCCAAGAACAAGTGAGGGCTGTCTAAGCGAAATCTGATTACTTATTAAATGATCCCAAACTATGTGTTTGGTTTGTTCAATGGCGATTAAGGCAGATCTATACTAGAGAAAGCCAGGCTGTTTCAGATACTGTGTTCTTCTTACAAGAACAGATCAAAACAAACAAGTGAGTGATGGCAACATGTTTTCTTTCCTGTGAAAACAGTACTTAACCCACCTGTCCATCTGGTTTAATCTCCTTTAGAAGGATGCTCAGTCCATCACATTTGGCCTTGGAGATAAGTTCCCTGATACTGGTGAGCCTTCTCTTATACTCACTTTTTCTTAGTGTCTATTAGGTATTTTAGATGATCCCAAATTGTTTTCCCCATTTTTTTAAAACACCAAACCCGAAAAAAATTCAGGGGTAAAGGGACACTAGAAAAAGTTAAACTCTTTCATATTGTTCCTTCCTCTAGAATCTCACAATGCATATTATTCTACTAGATGGATATCATGCTGTTTAAGAAACCATGGTCTGTAATTATAAGAACAAAGAACTTTTCATATAAAACACCAACCAACATTACTGGATACTTGGAAAATACCACTTTAGACAATACAATGTATGCATCTTGAAAGATATTCATAACATAAATGCAGGAAGTTTGCGTGTGTTATTAAGTGCTACTGTTGTTATTATTGATACAGAGTCTCACTACACAGCTCTGGCTGGTCTGGAATGCCCCATGTAGACCAGGCTGGCCTTGAACTCTCAGAGATCCAGCTGCCTTTATCTCCTGTCTTTATTATTTTTTAATATTTATTTATTATGTATATAATATTCTGTCTGTGTGTATGCCTGCAGGCCAGAAGAGGCACCAGGCCCCATTACAGATGGTTGTGAGCAACCATGTGGTTGCTGGGAATTGAACTTGGGACCTTTGGAAGAGCAGACAATGCTCTTAACCTCTGAGACATCTCTCCAGCCCCCCTTTATTATTTTTTAAGATTTAATTTTATTTTATGAGGATAATTGTTCCAGTATGCATGTATGATGTATTTATGCAAGGACTTTCAGAAGCCAGAAGAAGGCATCAGATCTCTTGGAGCTGGAGTGACAGGTGGTTGTAGACTACCTGAACTGGCTGCTGTGATCTGAAGCTCATTCCTCTGAAAAGCAGTATATGCTCTTAGCTGCTGAGCCACTATCTCTCCAGCTCCTGATTTTCTTTCTCTTAAAACCACGGTATAACTGCATGTGTATCTTACCAAAGGAAAATGTACATAGTGGAGAAAAGGACCTCAAAATAGGGAATGAGAAGAGGAAGAAAGTGTATGCATGCACGTGTGTGTGTGTGTCTCAAGTGTACACACGTGTTGGGAGAAATTGGATGGGTGAACACACTGCAGTTTTTTTCTTCTCAGCATTTAGATTCATTAGGCAAATAAATGTCATTGTTCATAGGATTTAAAATAATATATACATATATATCTCATATGTTGCTTTTATACTTTCCAGATTCATGTCACGTGTACAGCGCAATGTTGTTTTAAAGTGGTCAGTGTCACTTTAGGAGGACTGCCTTGCAGCAGGTAACATTTGCGCTCTCAGTTTTATCGTTAAATGGGAGCAGAGAGGTTGGGAACTTGCCCAAGGCCTCAGAAGAAACAAGAGAGGGGACCAGTGACCAACTTTCTAGTCTCCATTTGTAGAAGTGCCCATTAAATCCTGCTTAGTGTCATGGAAGCTTAAAATACTTGTTATGGTCCCTTAGCCTTGTAAAGACTTTCTCTACAAGCCTGATTCAACTGTCCCTTTATTCTACATCCTTCCCCGATGACGGCATCCATGGGATTCCTGCGGCAGCAGCCGTGCTCTCTTGGCTCAGTGTAGAGTTCCTGCATTGCCTGCCTTTGCCTCACACTGAACACAGCAATCTTCTCTACCTATAACCCGGTTTGCTGACCTCCAGCTCAGGGAACTTTTCATTTACATGCACAGTCAAATTAAATTTGCCTGGTCTTTGAAAACTTACATCTGTTGAGTGTATAATTTGTATTGCCATTTGTTCCACAGATGTGTAACAAGACAAATACCTGTCCAGGCTTACCCAGGATTCAGAAATGCTTACGTTAATCATGCTTCTGGAAAGAGGTTAAGGGCTATACAATAAATCAGTCTCTGAATGGTTTCACTTGGAAGGGCCTGGGAGAACAGGGTTATTTTTATCCTAGGATGCTTTTAATTTGAATCAAAAATGCTTTACCACATGTTCTGCCACAAGTTCAAAAGGATTGGTAACAAACATTTAATCTTTTTCTTCTCGGATTGGCGCTAAGCCCTCATCAAAAAAGCGAGCACAGTCAGGCAGCTTATCTCCCTGAGCTGCTTCCCTTAATGTGTTCCTAATTATAGTCGTATATATTGCTCACTGTGGCCGATTGAACAATATGGCAGTGATTTCTTTACAGGCCTCCCTGCTCTTTGAACTGTGAGTACAGAGGGCTAGAACAGAACCAGATCAATGGGATTTGAGTGCTGGCAAATCAAGCCAGATGCGTTCTTTAGAGAATACATTTCCAGCTGTTTCCCAGGAAAGGACTTTAACAGATGCTGGGGGCCTTATCGTTCTTGTCACCATTGCCATCCTCATCACCTCTCAAGTCTCTGCAAACTGTGCATCTATTCTCACTTCTTCCTAAATCATTAATCTCCATGGAGTCTCTCCGATGCTTGAGATGGCGGCCGGGTGACATCGATAAACCCATGACTGATGATGTGGGAAAGGAAACCTAGCCATTGTACATCGACTCTATATGTTCACCAGTGCTCCATGATGTCTGGCTGAAGGCAATAGCCCAAATTAATTGTCAAGGTAGCAAATGCTCACATTTCCATGTGTTTGTAAGGGGGTAGAAAATATAATTCTCATTTTGGGAGACAAATGGTGCTTATGGCTTTGTGTCTATATCTTTTTACCTTCCACCTCACCATCACCAGGTCATGTAGTATCCAAGATCTTGCCTTCCAGAAAGACTGGTGCTTTCTGCAGGAGAGAGTAAACTTACTAAATCCCAAAGATGTTGCTGCAGCCATGAAGAGACTCTCTGTCTAGTATCCGTATATATTTTATATATAATATATATAAGACATTATATTCTTAAATTAACCAAACTAATATGCATATACAATGGTATGCTTGTATATGTATATGCAATGATATCATTGTATATGTATTGTATTACTTTTATAATTACTTTTGTTAATTTGGGAATCATTTGGATGATGGCGTTGATGAATGGTGGAGGGAGTCACAGGGTTTTCCCTTCAGTGTTAGCGCTCTGTGCAAGGATTGACACCTTCTCTAAAAGTCACATTTTTTTAGACCCAGTCTCCTCTAGTTTGCTCTGGTTCCTAAGTCCTGTCCTAGCCTCCCTTACAGAACTTTCTCTGTGGGTGTCTCCTGCCCACAAAGTGAAGGTATTATAAATCCACATATAAGGAACTTGAGGAGAGCCAGAATTAGTCAATTTAAGTTCAGCGTAATCTGTTGTCATCTAAATCAGGTTGGTCAGATAAAATACAAGAAAAGCAGATTCCAATGGGAGGTCAAAGTCAAGAGTCTGTGAGTTTGGTGATTGCAGAATGACTAATTGAGGAACAAAACTGCTTTACTAAAATCAATGGCAATGCAAAAAAGAAATCTGGAGGAGGAGCTAGAGGAGGAACTGTTCGAGGGACACAACACAAGGCTTTGTTTACTCCTTGCTCAAAACACTTCCTTATTTTTTTAAAGTTAATTTTCTCTTCTTGGTTTGTAAATTCCCCTGGATGCCTTTTGATCCTCATTTAATCCTTATTATCTCTAACTTGAAAACAAAAACCAGGTAAATAAATATTTGGTCATAAACTTTACATAATAGGTACTTAATACATGTTTCAAATATTATAATTCTAGTTTTGACTATCCTTTCCTGAAAAACTCTTAGCCTCTGGTTCTTTTTCATTTAGTGTTGTGTTCTTTTGAGACAACATAGTGAGGGTCTCTCACTATGTACCTCTAGCTACCCTTGAACTTACTATGCAAGTAAGTAGATCAGGCCTGCCTTGAACCCACAGATATCTGCCTGCCTCTGCCTCCTGAGTGCTGGGATTAAAGGTTTGTCCACAAGCTGGAATCAGTCCTTGTAGTCGGTCTTAAAAGGAACAGAACAGAACTAAACTTCCCTTTGGCGACGGAAAATTATTGTTCATCCCTCTTGAATGATGAACTTTCAGAATATTTTTTCAGAGCAGACTTGGTTCACATGAGTTGTAAATAATGGGTGTTTAATTTAGTTAGCTAAAGTCAAAGTTTTAGGGACTGCACAACTTTACATGAGAACATGTAAATAAAATAATGTATTTAAAATAAAACATGTAGAAGAAAATAATGCATCTTAATCTGGCATGTATTAGTATAAAAATAATAACTGAATGAATGTGATTAAAATCACAAAACATACCTTGAAACTTCTTTTCCTCAGATCACACGCAAATAAATCTGTTTGGAAGTGTGTTCTCAGTATTTCTGGTTGAGCACCCTTCTTGATTAAAGATGTCTCAAGCATATATTCTTAGCACATGTATATTTATTACTAAATTGTACACATACAACTCTTACAATTTGTTTTGTACTTAACTTTTTCCCTTTTCTTTAGAAAAAGCTAACTTTCAGTAAGGATTAAAATGGCCTTTGTTCCTGAGCCAGTGGTTTCTCTTGCTCCTATCTTGGGTGGGAACACTCTGTTTTGGAACAGACTGTGGCTCTTAGGAAGTATCTGCAAAGCCTTGCCTGTGATCATTGCTAGCTACAAGTTTTCTCTCTTCTTTAAGACACAAGTGCAGCATTAAAGCAACACAGAGGCTGCCCTTGTCTGTGCACGAAAGTTCCAGAGCCCTGTCTGTGCATGGGAGGAGGTGAGATCACCACGTAGAAGTACAGGTTTTAAGGCCTCTGCAGTGGCTCTTCCTAGCCAACATTTTAGTAAGTATAGTAGAGGTATCTCTGCAGTAGGGGTAAGAAAACCATGAACATCTGAGGACTGTCTGAAACTGCCCTGACCCTACTCAACTTGGTGCTTTGCAAAACTTAGAAGTGAAACTAATATTCACTGTGGTTCTATAATATGGCTTGACTGTTCAGTGGGGCATAAGTTGTGAGTCAATATCCATTCAGAGCTGCATGAACAGGGCTAAATGGTTGCTTCTGGGGAAACACAGAGGATGTGAGCAGGGATGGGTAGGCAGTGCTGTGACTGTACATTTTAGTTTAGTGGGCGAATACAGAGGTGGCTGCTCCCTATTCTGTCTCTATTATTGAATATAATCTTTTAACATAGAAAGAGAAATAGTAGGTATTCTGAAAATACTGTAAGAAATTTAGAAGTCTTTGAATTTGATTCACTAGAATGATTTCATAAATCAGTTTACATTTTGGTCTGGGGAAACGTACACTGTCCTGGAAAGAGTTATTGGAATACAGACCGACTCACTGTAGCTAGCTGTTAAGAATTAATCTTTTCCCTTTGAGGTTTGACTTTGGAAGGATGGACAGTCTGTTTTAAACAAAATGTTTAACTTCCTCTTAGGAGGGCATACCAGTTCTTATAGCTTGTATAAACACTCTATTTCATGCCAACAGAGTTGTCATAATTCTACAAAATCCTCCGTTATCATTTTGATGGAAAACAAACAAATCCTAATTCAATTCAACAATTACACATCGGTCCTCTGAGTTATACCCTACATAATGCAGAACATGCACTTTAGAGGAAAACTGGAGCCCGCTAAGATGTGCAGTAAATCATCTGCAGTTTTATGAAAAGGGAAGCAAGGCACGTTAATGGAGTTTGTTTTTATAAACATGAAGTGTTTGGGCATGTTTGATTTTTCAGTTGGGCTGCTCAGCCAAGCTTAGTTAACACCTTGTAAAAAGTGAGTTGCTTTTTATTTCCTTAATGGAAACCAGCAAGAGTTAGAGTTGAGGTCCTGGTATCAGTTGGAGGTCTCCTGCAGCCCTTCTTAAACCGCAGGTTGGATCTAGGATGCAAATCCATCTGGGTACCCGAGCCCAGAAAGTGTGTTTCTCCAGGGAATTTAAACTCTCTCCCCATCAATCTTAGACAAGTAAACTATCTAAAAGCAGATCTTTGTTTCAGAATGCCAGGCTGGAAGAAAGGTTCTATTGATAAGCATTTATATCATCATGATTCTTTGCAACCCAGAGTTGGATCATCATTTTCACAATCCATTTGGCCTTCAGAACAAGCCATGTTTCTGCATCTATGTAGATATCACTTTTCTTAGTAATACAATGTTAACTTAAGGATGTGATAAAACAGGAAGCACACTGGAGCTTTTACTTGTTCTGGGGCCTTAACAAGCCACAGCTGTATCAGCAGCTGGGCATTGAAGGAGCCTGGTCCTAGCCTCTACCAGCATCCTTTTCAACTAGATCAAAAGGAAATAGGCCAGGCAGAAGGCTTTATCATCAAAGCCTATAGAAATCTGTGGGAACCAATATTTCCATTTATATTGCTTTAGCCTCATCAGACTGAAGTGGGAATGAGGTTGTTAAATCAACTTATTTAAAAAGCTTTTTCCTCCTCACCAATTTATCCTCAACGAGTTTCCCGAAGGAGGGGGATATGGTGTCCCAAAAGTGCTCCCGCTCCTCAACATGCCCTGCTCAGTTGTCAGTTTATTCTTTTACCAATTATTTTAAAGTTTGAGTTAATTACTACTAATGATTGCTTAGAAGGCATAGACCCTGAAAGTAGCTTAACATGCATTTAATAAACTGTAAATGTCTGTGGTTTCAAATGCAGGTCACACTAGAAACAACTACATGAGGGAGTAAATATTTGTGGGAAGTGGAGGAAGCCCCAAATGAGTAAGTCCCTGAGAGAACATGTGCTTGTGACATTGGCATGGCCGTGTCAAGGACTCCAAAGCCATGGGAAAATGATGGTACTCTCCCCAGGTTAGGCTCAGGAAATGGGTGAAGATTTCCTTCCTGGTCCCAGTGCCAATGTTGATAGTATGTCCACCTTAGCTTTTTCCAGGTATTTACAGCATAAAGACACCCCCCCTGAGACTGCCCCTACCAAGATTAGCTCAAGCTGTCTCCTTGATCCAGCTCTAGGCCACAAACCCTCCTCCTTATCTGGACCGATTAACCCCACCACTCTGATCAACTGTATATAAAGATATGCCGAGCTTCTGGGTGCTAAAGTCTTTCCATAAGAGATCGCCATCACTCATCTCCAGAGTTTGGTGTGCCTCTCTGTCTGTGTGCATTTGTCTTTTCTTCGTTCTTTCACTGTCCCAGTCAGATCAAGTCCTTGGAGGTAAGCAAGAAAATGGCAAATATTGTATGAATAATATTTCCTAGAATGTAGTATGAGGCTCTGGCCACCCAGACCCAAAATAACCACACAGAAACTATATTAATTGCAATACTGTTTGGCCAGCAGCTTAAGCATATTTTTAGCTAGCTCTTACATCTTAAATTAGCCCATTTATATTATTTTATGTTTTACCACAAGGCTCCTGGTTTACAAGTAAGGTTCCGGGGCCTCTGCCTTCTTCGGCAGCTACATGGCGTCTCTTTGACTCTGCCTTCTTTTTCTCCTCTATCTCTGCTTGGAATTCCTACCTTGCTCTATTCTGTGCTGCCACAGGCCCAAAGCAGCTTCTTTATTAACCAATGATAATAAAACATAGTCATAGCATACAGAGGGGAATGCCACATTACTTCCCCTTTTCTGTCTAAATAAAAAGGAAAATTTTAACTTTAACATAGCAATATTACATACAACAAAACAGTTATCAAGCAAGAATTACAGTTACAATATTTAGTACATTTATATTTGGCAAATTAAGAAAAAATACTCTATCATCTATCCTATCTTTGTGAGTCTTATTAGATATAAAATCTTATATCTAATCTATCTTTTATAATTATAACTATCTTTCTTCAAGTCCATCAAAGACTCCAGGAGGATATAATATTACCTAAGCAAAGGGGAGTGCATTGTAAGCAATGTTCAAAACTCTAGAGTTGACAGAGATATCCCACTGCCTGGACTGTCACCCAAAGTTCTTCTGTAACATTAGGGCACCCAATCTTAAGCATACAGGTCCATAGTATCCAGCAGACTTTACTTTGAAGCAGGAAAGTTCAAAGACAGTTCCACCTATATTGGCAGTTTGTCAGTCACTTTCTTCTGTGTCCTGCAGAATGTCTGGCAAACTCTTTCATGAAGCAAGAACCCTGAAGGACTGGCTCATCTTCTTTAGGAAACTTCAGCAGTCATTTTTCTGTAGGGCCTGCATGTCCAGTTTATATAGCATACCATCAAGCAGCCCAGGAAAGAGCAGTTTCTTGCCCAGATGGCTAACAAACACCATAAGGAACCTCTTCAGTGCTCATCATCCTCTTGAAGTAGATTGGTGCTGCCAGGAGCAGATGTGTCTCA
>LOJH01016671.1:0-15268 GCA_001685095.1 Ellobius talpinus
CTTTATTAACCAATGAAAGTAACACATAGACAGATGACTCTCCTACATCAAACCCAGTGCTTGGCCCCCTCTTGTTTCCTACTCTCTTAACCTCCTAAGTCCCATCCCATCTTTCAGGCCATCGGCTCCATGGGCACTATTATTTTTCTTGTCAAGGACCCCATTTTCTAGTCCTCTTTCCTGAGGATATTTTAACAAAGAGATTAGACTAAATTTAATCCATCCAAGGATACAGGAAATTCTGAAGGGTAAGTGCAAAGCTGATTTACTCATGTAGTATGTACTGGATCCGAAAGGCTTAGTACAAATGAACAAATTAAAAAAATTTAACCTATTTTATTTTAATAACCTGCTAAATATATATATATAATTGCTAATTTCATGTATTCTCCATTATCTTTTATGTAGGAGAAGCAGCTTGTTCATTTTCTAGCCACCTAGACTACTGAAATAATCACACAGAAACTGTATTAATTAAATCACTGCCTGGCCTATTAGCTCTAGCTTCTTATTGGCTAGCTCTTACATCATAATTTAACCCATCTCTATTAATCTGTGTATCAGCACATGGCTGTGGCTTACCGCCAAGGTTCCAACTCATCTGTTCCCCGTGGTGGCTACATGGAATCTCTTGACTCTGCCTTCTTTCTCCCAGCATTTAGTTTAATTTTCCCCACCTAGTTCTATTCTACTCTATCACAGACCAGGTCAGCTTCTTTATTCACTAACCAATAAAAGCAACACATATACAGAATGACTTCCCTCACCATTCTAGTGTGACTGCCCTAGTCATTATTAGTAAATAATAATTTCAGTTACTCATTCAAAATTTTAGCAATTAAAATTATTTATATGATTTACATTATATTTATGTTAGGCAGCACTGATACAGAAGATGTAAACAATCATCATTTACACTCTGTCAAGATATAAGAACTAATGTTAGTGTTGGTATTTTGAAATCACTTGAAATACATGCCAAAATATTTATACTGTATATAGGTTGGAAGCTCAACCGTAGAGCATTTACCTAGCATGTGAGAGGCCGTGAGATGAGTCTCCAACACAACAACAAACTTGTAGAATCCTTATGCTTTAGAGCAATCTAAAATTGTGATCTAGTATATGCAAGTCAAAGTGATGAGAATGACTTAGCAGAACTTAAAGAAAGAAAGGTGTGGAGGACACATAGAGGGTCAGAAGCTCAAGCTGTGCGAAGAGATGACAGCATAGAGCCAAGCTGGTACAAGGAAAGCATGTGAAAGACTGACACCTGCCTAAAGGGCAAAGGGCATAGCTATAGCTCTTGAGGTTACCCCCTAGTGTCTGGAGACATCAGCCAGCCTTCCCTACCATGGCTGCTGTTCTGAAAGTGATACATAACAGCTGCACCAAAATTCTCAGATTTCTGAAGCCACCCTTTGCTTTCCTAAGTACTTTGTTCCTGATGTTTATGTAATAGTGATGAAATTCCAGTTCACATCTGAAGGGCTAAGAAACCAAATATGCTATAAACATATTCAGTATGTAGTCACGGTTAAATGATAACTAGACTGGGGGGAAATCACATAGTAGGAATTTTACTAAAAGCAGTAAAAGAGGTTATACCTCAGAGGATTTTGTTTGTTTTTGTTTTTTCTTACTCTTTTTAATGTTTTTTTTTCTCAAGATAGGGGTTCTCTGTAGCTTTGGAACCTGTCCTGGAACTAGCTCTTGTAGCCCAGGCTGGTCTCGAACTCATAGAGATCCGCCTGCCTCTGCCTCTTGAGTGCTGGGATTAAAGGCATACGCCACCACTGCCCGGCTCTCTTTCTAATTCATTTTACATACCAATGAGAGTTTCTGTAATTGGAGACTGTTCCTTCATTTCCTGCATCCCAGACCTGAATAATCACACAAAACTATATTAATTACAACACCATTTGGCCAAGGGCTCAGGCATATTCCTAACCAGCTCTTATATTTTAAAATAACCCATTTATATTAATCTGTATACTGCCACAAAGCTGTGGCTTACCGGTAAGGTTTTCACATCATTCTCCTTCGGTAGCTACATGGTATCTCCCTGACTCTGCCTTCTTTCTCCCTGACTCTGCCTTCTTTCTCCCTGCATTAATTTTAGTTTTCCTGCCTACCTATATTCTGCCCCGCCATAGACCAAGGCAAATTCTTTATTAACCAATGGTAATAAAGCATATTCATAGCATACAGACGGAATCACATATCAAGTTCCTCCTCCCTCCCCATCTTCCACTCTCTCCTACCACCCTACCTCTCATCCACTCCTCAGAGAGTATAAGGCCTCCCATGGGGAGTCAACTAAATTTGTCATATCAAGTTGAGACAGGACCAAGACCCTCCCCACTGCATCAAGGTTGAGCAAGGCATTCCATCAAGGGTAAATTCTGGTCCCACTGCCAGGAGTCCCACAAATAGACCAAATCTACACAACTATCACCTACATGCAGAGGGCCTAGTTTGGTTCCATGCAGGCTCCACAGTTGTCAGTCCAGAGTCCATGAGCTCATACTAGCTCAGGACAGCTATCCCTATGGGTTTCCTCATCACGATCTTGCACCTTACCTTCATATGATCCTTCCTCCCTCTCTTCAACTGAACTCCAAGAGCTCAGCCCAGTGTTGGGCTGTAGATCTCTGTATCTGCTTCCATCAGTTACTGGAAGAAGGATCAATGATTACAATTAGGGTAGTCACCAATGTGATTACAAGAGAAAGCCAGTTCAGGCACCCTCTCCATTATTGCTTAGGGTTTTAGCTGGGGTCATTCTTGTGGATTCCTGGGAATTTCCCCAGCACCAGGTTTTCCCCTAAACCCATAATGACTCCCTCTGCCAAAATGTATCTTTCATTGCTCTCTCTTTCCAACCCCCCCAACTCAACTCTTCTGTTCCCTCATGTTCTCATCCCCATCCCCTCTCTTCTTCACTCCCGGCTCCCAGTTTACCCAGGAGGTCTTATCTATTTCCCCTTCCTAGAGCAACCCATGCAAGTCCCTCTTAGGGTCCTCCTTGTTACCTAGCTTCTCTGGTGCTGTGCATTGTAGCCTGGTATCTTTTGCTTTATGTCTAATATCCACTTATGAGTGAGTACATATCATGTTTGTTTTTCTAGGTCTAAGTCACCTCACTCAGGATGATTTTTTTCTAGTTCCATCCATTTGCCTTCAAATTTTATGATGTCATTGTTTTTTACAGCTGAATAATACTCCATTGTATAGATGTACTACTATCTTTATCTATTATTCAGTTGAGAGGCATATAGGCAGTTTCCAGGTTCTGTCTATTTCATAATAGACATATAATGCTGTTATGAACATATAATGCTATTATGAACATCATTGGGCAAGTGTTCTTGTGGTATGATTAAGCATCCTTTGAGTGGTATTGCTGAGTCATGAGGTAGATTGATTCCCAGTTTTCTGAGAAACCACCATACTAATTTCCACTGTGTCTGTACAAGTTTGCACTACCACCAGCAGTGGAGGAGTGTTCCCCTTATTCCATATCCTCTCCAACATAAGCTGAAATCAGTGGTTTTGATCTTAACAATTCTGGCAAGTGTAAGATGGTATTTCAAAGTTGTTTTGACTTGCATTTCCCTGATGACTAAAGATGACTAAGGATATTCCTTAAAGGTCTTTTGGCCATAATACCTCTGTTGAGAATTCTGTTTAGATCTGTACCCCTATTTTTAATTAGATTATTTGGTATTTTAATGTTTAGTTTCCTGAGTTCTTTATATATTTTTGGAGATCAGCCCCCACAGAGGGTTTTTGTAAGCAAAGGTGTTGAGTCCTCAGGGAGACAGAGTTGAGCTGAGCCATGGCAGGTGTGTGTGTGTGTGTGTGTGTGTGTGTGTGTATGAGTGTGTGTGTGTGTGTATGTGTCTGTGTGTGTGAAGACTCATTATGCCAAGATTCAGTAGTCAGGAGAGAACAGAGGACATTCCCAGATGCTAGGTTTTGATTAGTCTCTAGGTTTTGATTCACCCTAAACTCATCAAAAGTAAAGACAAGTTGGAAATTAGTGCCCAATGAACTAGGTAATATGCCTCATGCTAGTGGCTAAAACTTCATCAGCTTGTTGGAGGAGCAGTAGGAATTTAATATGGATCCGTTTTCCAACTAACCAAGTAGAAATTTTCTAGAAGTTTGCCTTTGTGACAGAATTTGGAACTATGTCTTGATTCTTGACTGTTCAGTGCTTCACACATAAAGCAAACATCTCATCTAAGATGAAGCCTAGTCCAACAGTCTCCAAGAAAAGGAATGTGTACATTAGTACAGGGAAGAACTCTATAAAGGATCTCAAACCAGTGCTAGAGTGCTAGAGGGCTCAGTGAAGAGGTCTGTGATTAAGAATCAAAACCCCCTGATCTGCCATGTGGTGGCATGAGTGAGAGAAAGGTGCCTCACACACACACACACACACACACACACACACACACACACACCTATTACCATCTGTAGCAGATGGGAGAGCTGGCCCTGGGGTCACTAGAATGGGAGAGATAGCCTGACCTTGACTGGCTACACAGGAGATAGCAGACTCTGCAGCCTGTCTGGACAGCATACTAGAGGTAACCCTCACCCTGGTGAGTCAGCCCTCAGGGCATGAGAGCAGGAGAGCTGACCTCACTCCCCCCTGCCCCCATGTCTCTTACTGGAGAGAGGGCTCTGCACCTCTCCTGGGAAAAACAGTAGAGCTGGCCCTGGTAAAATGAAAGTGGATGACCTGAACTGAAGACCCGAGAGTAGGAGAACTGGCCCTCTCCTTGCTGCAGCCTGTGTTGAGTGAATTAGCTTGAGTAGCACTGGAAAGTTAGCTGGGGTAGTAACTGGCTGCGGGAAGCTGACTACCACCCAGGCCCAGAACCAGTACTATGAGTTGGCCCACCTTAACATCCACTCTATCTGTGAGCTGTTGGAGCACGTGAAGGCTGGCTGCTGAATACTAGAGCACAAACTAGGGCTGTTGAGCTCTGTTACTTTGCCTTATTCTGCTTCCATAGCGTTTGCTTCCAATATGGTGACAAAAGACCAGTGTTGACAGAGGTATCTGTCCCCCCAGTCCCACAGTTGTTCAGTCCCAAAGAAACACAGAGGCCTACATTAATTATAAACTTCTTGGCCTATTAACTCAAGGTTTCTTATTAACTAATTCTTACAGTGTTCATTAACCCATAATTCTTGTCTGTGTTATCCACGTGGCTTGGTACCTTTTATAAGTGAGGCATTCTCATCTTGCTTCTTCTGCATCTGGGTGACAACTGCAGACTTAGCCTTTTCTCTTCCTCGAATTCTCTTGTTCTGCCTGGTCACCCCTCCTGTACTTCCTGACTGGCTACTGGCCAATCAGCATTTTATTAAAACAATACACGTGACAAGTCTTTACACGGTACAAGACCATTGTCCCACAGAACTTCCCTCTCCCTTTTTCAAGACAAAAGCTCTGAATCTACTCTCTGTTGTTTAGCTTTTTTCCTGCCCATTATCCATAACAATTTGTAACCAACACTCTAATCAAAGACAAACATCCATAATCCATTTTTGGGAGGAATGTGGGCATAGTTTTACAGGATACTTCCTGCAGATTGAGGGCACTGATAATCTTATGGAGACCTAAAGACAACTGAGAATTACGGCCAAGTCATGACTGGAATATCCTATGATGCTTGATTATCTCAGCCAGCAGTCTTGAGTTTGTTCTGGATGTAGAACTCAGACATCTGGGACATCTGCTCCTACCAGAGATTTCTCAGGAGGTCTTCCTTGATCAAATCTTATTTTTCTTAATCCAGAATGAATCCACCACCTTTCATTTCCTGTGGAAACAAAAGCAAAACCTCTTCTCCAAATTAACATATCTCTTGACTTAAATTCTGAAGTCAAGGCATATTCAATATATATATATTAGATTAATCCAGCAGCATTTATAATCAAATGTCTTAGCAGCTGTTGCTCATTCCTCAGCCATCAAATGATTCAAAGACAACACAATAACACACAGTATCCAGTTTCTCTGTGTATTCTCCATCTTTATGTGGCTTTATTTTAAACTCTATTTCTTTTATTTTTATTTTTATTTTTGTTTGAGACAGGATTTCTCTGTGGATCTTTGGCTGTCCTGGAACTCATTCTGCAGACTAGCCTGTCCTTGAACTCACAGAGATCGGCCTGCCTTTGCCTCCAAAATGCAGGAATTAAAGGTGTGTGCCACCATACCCAAATACTCTCTTTATTTTTTCTTTTTTTAAGGACTTTATCCTTTTTCTTTTCTCTCCCAAGTCTATATATATTTTTAAACACACTAAACCATTTAGAGTTTTATTTATCTGAATCTCTTTATTGTATATCTCTCTTTTTTTCTGATCACATGACTCTTTAATTTGTTAAACAATATGGCTAGGATTAAAACCATGACTTTGACGGCTGGATCCAGTCCATGCCTTAGCTTTCTGAGAGTCTAGCTTCATGGCAGAGGTTGCTACAACTCTATGCAGTTTTAAGGTCCCTACCACCAACAAGAAGTGTGCCATCAGCTATTCATAATTGCCATTTAAGTGCTTTGCAGTGGGGGGCCTCTTAAAAGAGCTGCAAGGTTTTTGTAGCTAAAGCTGAGTCAGGAAGCCTCTCTTAAATGAGATGTGCTTGCCTCTAGAAACAGAGCCCACCTGAGAAAATGCTGCTACCAAGAAGCCATGCTTAACACTGTTCTTTTTGTGTCTAGATTCCTTCACAAACTCTCAGGTTTTAAGTGGATTTAGTTGTCCACATTGGCGTCATTTGTTGACAGAGGTTTCTGTCCTGCCCAGACCCACAGTAGTTCAGTCCCAAAGAAGCACACAGAGGCCTACACTAAGTATAAACTTCAAGGCCTATTAGCTCAGGGTTCCTTATTAACTAATTCTTACAGTGTTTATTAACTCATAATTCTTGTCTGTGTTATCCACATGGCTTGGTACCTTTTATCAGTGAGACATTATCATCTTGCTTCCTCTGCATCTGGGTGACAACTGCAGACTTAGCCTTTCCTCTCTCCAGAATTCTCCTGTTCTACCTGGTCACTGTGCCTATACTTCCTGCCTGGCTACTGGCCAATCAGCATTTTATTAAAACAATACATGTGACAAATCTTTACAGGGTACAAGATCAGTGTTCCACAGCAGACATTGATTATCTGGTATTGCCATTCATTCTTTTTTCCCCTCAGAATAAAAACTGCAAGTCACAACTTTATGAAAGGTCTTCATTTGTATGAAATAGTAGCAAATTAAAACATTATAAAATAAACCATTTCCATATGCCAAAACAGGATCTTGGCTACCCTGTCTGCTGAGTATATTATCTCCAATTTATGCAGTTGCTGGTATCCTCAGACCCTCAAGTTAGCATCTTTAGTTAGGAGTATTTATTGTATTGAGTATATCAAATAGAGTCCAATCTTGGAGTAACCAATTACTTATAATTATTTCCATGATAAGGGGTTTTCTCTTCAGGTGGCCAATTACTTCCTATCAAATTATCACTGAAAACCATTATTTTCATTTCCATGTGTAGACATCTCAAGACTTTATTTTTTATTCGATACAAGCAAATGCTAAGGAAGTAATAACAAGCACAGCAATTATGACTGCGATCTTATCTATCTGGACTGATTAAAAACCTTTCCTCCAATCACCTGAACTTTTTGCTAGCGTGAAGTTTATTAAAATCCAGGTTCAAGTTTACAGGATTTTTTAAGGATTTTATTTATTTCACCCCCCACATACACATAAGATGGTAAGGGATGCAGAGTAGAGCAGCTAACGGAAAGAGAGCTTGATTACCAAAGGAACCCAGAATTCACTAAAAGTTGGCTTCGCCACAGTGATTTTTGTTAAAAACTCACACTCCATTTATCAAAACTTAATCTTTGGTGAATTACAATGAATTACAGAGGGGTGTTTTTAATTCATACTAATGCCTGGAAATCCAGTACAGAGTATTAAATCAGAGAGTTAGCAAGTAAGGGGGTGAAAAAGGAAAAAAAATAGGCAGTAAGTGGAAGCCGCTATATAACAAAAGTATCTGTTTCTTCATTTGTTTTCATAATTGTAAGTTAGCTTGTAATTAATTAGGCTAATATATCATTGATAGTAATATAAATTATGTACCAGGAGCTTTCCACAATGAAATAATAGTTAAAAATTAGGTGCAAATTTCTTGTGCAGTGAGTTAAAATAAAATGATGCCAGAATAGCAAACTGAACTTGATGAAAGTTCATTTTCATACATTTCCAGTTAATACACTATTCTCTCCCGTTCCTGTTTGAATCAGTTGTTGGAATGAATGCATTCTTCAATTCTCACCCAAGAAAACTGACCAGTATCCAAGGAAGAATTACTTACTGTTGACCATTCAGCCTGCTTTACAGAATCAGAGCTGGAGGTGCACCTTGAATCATCATGCTGTGTCTCCAGGCTCCAAGAATTCACAGAGGCATCTCTGCATGAGTACCAACCCACCCCTAACCCTGCGGCCTCCATCACCTCTTAGGAGAACAAAGAAAAACTGAACTGGGTGGAGATATCTGAAAATACAGTAATGTTTTAATACCAAGACATGTACATCACTTTCCTTTGTGACAGTGATGTATCTCAGAGTCAGAGAAAATAAAAAAAAGAAAAGGAGTGGATGGGGAGGGTTACGGAAGGAAAGGAGGGAGAAGAAACTGTGATCAGTATGGAAAATAAATGAAAAATGCTAATTAGATAAAATAAAACTTTAAAAATTTCCATGGAGAAAGACTCACTTCAAGCTCTTTTCAATATAACTACTTACATTTTTAATGGACTTTGACTATATTTTCTGCTAACATTTTGCTCACACAACATAGTAAAAGTTTATTGACAAATGGAATCACTCAACAAAGGTCTTTTCGGCAACTAAATATCTGCACTATGCCGTGTATTACCAGGTACTAAGGATAGAGGCCCACACTCTTGAAGGAACGAAAAAAAAAGAATAAGCAAATTGGACAGTTTCTGTGATGAAGCTGCTGGTCATGCATGAGATGGCTGAGCGATAAAGGCTCCCGGCGAAGGTTTATACTGATATGTTGGAAGAATGATGAGCAATGAGCTAGGACAAGAAGACTGGAAGGGAGATTCACAGTTGTTTGTAGACAAGGGATAGGCAGATAGGAAGAAGTCCATAGCAGACTTTGGATAGCAGACCAGAGGCTAAAAGTCCACTTGTTTCAATGGGAACAGCATCAAAGCTGGGCTAAAGTGACCAGGCTTAGAGGAGCTTAATGGGGAGATTTACTATTGTAAGTCCCATGATGCTCATAGTTGGGGTTGCGTGAGGGCCATCTTTCCCCTAGTGGACAGTAGGATTCATGCAAAACTACCTTCCTATGCACTTTCAGCATACAACCTGAGATGATTTCATCCTGAGCTCAAGCTAAACTCTCATTTCTTCTAAGCTAACCACAATAGCCCACAGGGATTAAAAAAAAACCCACCTCAGACTGGTGGTGCCTTAGATTCCCATGAAACAAACAGGCCAGGGGAGATCCAAGTGGGAGAAATGCCAGAGAATGTTCTTTACTTGGAGAAAACAGAGGATTGTCTTCTCATTTAACGAACCAAGAAACATGCAGGATACATGTTATTGACTACCATAATGCAAATATAAAATCCACACTACGGAAAATCAAAAGTGTGGGCATGTGTATGTGTGTATATGCGCACAATCTTGTATGCATGTGTGCCAAAGCTTACTTCAGCCTATTCTGACTTAGAACATTAGTGTTACATAGAATTGGGAAATATTTTTCCTCATTTTTGCTATTGGATCACTTTTTCTGAACTATGGATATGCCTATTTCTGAAAGTATCTTAGCTGCTAAAATTCTGGATGATGCAGTGATGAAGTCTGGGAGGCAATCAGATGACCCCTTCCAGCATCTTCATTCTCAGGATTCCCTCTCACCCCTCATACATCACGAGGTACTTTCCAACAGCAGGCTGATGGCTGAAGAAAAATGGCAGGAACATTGCAAAACTCAAATGACTCTCCCTAAGTCCTCTGACAGCTCTCCTCCCTTCCTCTGTTACTGCCTGTTTTTGGCTGCCAAGAATTTGCTGTTTGCTTCTCACCTCCCTCATCCAATCCACACTGAGAAGATAATGTGCCCAGCTAGTTCCAGCACAGAAAGCTGAATGTCAGCACACATTTTGCCTTGAATGAAAATAACCTACCCACGCAGAGAGGGCCTCTGGTATCCAGGGCTGAGACCATATTGGGTTGGGTGGTTAATTCTTCAGCCTTCTGGTCCGGGGATTTTAGCTAATGGCTTTGGGGTTTTACACAAGTCACATGTCCCTGGGTTTCATGTTGCCACTGTGGATAGGAGCTTGTCCTGTTGTATAATATTACACAGTTACTCCAAAGCAGCTTTCTAGCTAAGTGACAAGATTTGACATGTCCCTAATATTGACAGTAGTGGTGACTTTCAAGTGTTCTATTTATGTCAGGTAGAAAAGGAGCGGGGATTTAAAAGAAACAAAATAAGCATGTGCAAAGGAAGCTCCTGGTTTTGTTTAGTAAAAATGTCAAATGCTCTGAATGCCTGCTCTGTGATTTTCTGCTGTGGACCCTTGGGGAAGATTAGGAGACTCAGTATCGCCATCTGTAAAATAGAAATAATGATAATGCCTGCCTTGAAGAGTCATGATTATATTAGCCAGTGTGTTTAGAATGTCTGATGTGATTCCCAGCTCATCATTGAAATCCTGTAATTATACATATGTTAATTGTGATTCCCATGATGCTCATAAACTTTTTCAATTTAAAAGCTCCAACCCGGCACTTCACTTTGAGAATTCTTGAGCTACTTTGTCTGTAGCATGGACTGAAATGGTTGAAGAATTGACAACTAAACCCAACAATGTCATTTTTTGATGATGTGGTAAAAAAAATTATGACTTGCAATCTCAGTTAGTTCATAGAGTCTGATAGAACTTCTAGAAATTCTGCAAAGGATCAGGGAGACGGTATCAAAGACTTGACTAAAGAGTTTACAAAGAGACGAAATCATGTAGGAGAAAAGTTTGAAGGATGATTGAGGTTAGGAGAAAGGACAGATCAAGCAAAGCAGTCAAGTTCAGAAAGATGTGCAGAGAAAAAAATCAGTGAGAAGATTGTGAGGAAAGCAGAAAAATTCAGAGAGAAGCAGGAGAATGTGGTTAAAGAGGGACCGAAATACATTAATGGCAAAGCACATACTAGACTATGAACCTTTAGAATGGAGACTTAGCAACATCCAATAGATCTTCTTGAGGCATGATGGTCCCAGTGGAGGTTGTAGCTTGGAAATATGGTTCTGACCATTCTCTGTAACTCTTTTCCCCACTCTTTTGCTAAGACAGGGTGTACCTTGGAATGTCAGTCCTAAGGGTCACCTGTTTGTTGTACAAGAAGGTCAACCTCATTCGAACTATGTTGCAAGAACATAAGCAGGCAACAGAAATGCTCATATGAAGTTTTCTTGGATGCTATGCTAAATCTCAGGGGCTGTACACTGGAGAGAAGTCGCCCAGTCACTGCTGTAAACGGAAAAGAACATTGCTTAGGCAGTGATTTGTACATATACACATGAAGCAGTCACGGACAGGGAATGTGTTCCTTCTCATCTGCAACCAGTACAGTTAAGGCAAGCCACAAGGTAGTCATTGACTATGTTATCAGTAGTTATCAGTACTGTCTATGGGGTCATCGAAAGATCACCTGAAGCTGTCATGGCCAAAGCAAGCTCCTGAAGCACTACCAGATTAAAACAACCACCATGATGAGGCAATTCCCAGGACTGGCCTGGAGTCTCTTTGCCCTGTTACTTATCTAAAGTTTACCTCCCAGGACTGGTGGCTAATCACAGCATTCCTGGACATCTGAAAGAAAAACAAAACAAAACTCTATTGTCCTGAGGCAACCCACTGCTGACAGAACTTTTTGACAGACAACTCCCAGACCTCTGTGAAAATGGCAGGAGCTAAATTGGGGTTGTTGCCACTCTCTTGGAAGCAGGAGTAATGTTCTTTATGGTCTAACGGGACTTGGGAGCTATAAGACAACTGACTTGGGTCCAACATCTGTTCTTTCCTGCCATGAGGCAATCCTCCTGTTCCATTCTCTGCTACACCTGCCATTGTGGACAGGTGAAGGAAAGTACCTGACAGCTGTCAATGAAGCAACCCCATTACCTATGCCAGACAACTTCCATCTCATCAAAGGGAAACTATCAAGGGATGTATGAAACAGATTCCACATGCAAAATAGCTTTGTTTTTTCAAACTGATTTTTCTAATAGTATATAACCTCTAGCCAAATGACCTGAGGGACTCTATGATATATCACACAGTTATAAAACTGAAGAAGCAAAAATATTTTCATTGTGTGTACTTTCACAGTACACACAGAAAGTGGGGAGTTACGTGGCTGTTTCAAACTCACTGACAGTTATCTAGGAATCACACTCATAGGCTACGCTACACAGCATTATCATGAGGGTAATTTGCCCAGTGTTAGCTACACACACATAAGTTTAGGTAACTCTCTTTAGTTATGCTAGATTCATTTTCAATGCTGAAATCTGCTGCATTCTAAGTCCATATAACATACATGGGCTCGTGGATATACACCCCAAGGCAAACTTGGTGACCTCACGTCACAAGCCTGAATCCCATAGGATAGACTGCCCGAACTACAAAGTGGGGGAAACTGAAAGTCACGACAATAACACGAGTAGTAGAAAGAAAAAAAAAGTACTACAAAATAAATGGGAGAAATTTCACTCTGGGGTCATGCATGGTTCATAAAGAAGCACAGATAACACGTGTAAGCATTCTAGGAGCAAGGATCCAGAGGCAGACAGGGAACTTGGCAAATGACAGTTGCACTGACCTTCATTTGGGTCAGGCTGGGTTTTCTCATCAGGCTTTGAGGGATTCCATGTGATCTGTTTGATATGAGACAACTCCACTTTAACTGTAGTTAAAAATAGAAAATCACTTTCTCCAAATCCATAGCACATAGGTGTTATCCAGGTTTCATTTTGATGAAAGGACACTTAACAAAAAACAACCTAAGTGGCAGGAGAATTTCTTAGATCAGCATGTGGTTTCCATTCCATAGTCCTTGTTTCCATAGACTATGGATTCATGTTGGAAGAGAACATCACAATAGTGTGAAAATGTGGCAGGGGGCACCTTGCTTCTTGTGGATGGGAACCAGAGAGAGTCAGAGAGAACTGAGGAAAAATAAAACCCCTAAGATGCCCACTTCTATGGTGGAGACCTCACCTCCTAAACTATCCAACAGCTGGGGACCAAGCCTTGAAAAGAACTATGAAAAATATTTTATACTCAAAACAAAATAATGTTCATGTGAACTAAAATCACCTAATGGAATCATCTCAAAGAACTCCCCCTATCAGGACATAATTGAAGCACAATTAGTATAAATTCAGAGACAGAAATTGGGTTCAACCTGAAGATCTGAAAAGCAAAACAATCAACCACTGGCTCTTACCTCAATCTCAGTCCAAAAATGGCAACCCTGCCTCTAGGAATCTCACAATGAGACTGTGTCTGAGAGCTGTTTCCTCCCGTTTTATAATCCTCTCTAGGACTTGGATTAAATGCAATCCTGTCTATGGTGTGCACCACTGGAATTAAAGGCATGCACCGCCTGGTCTCTATGGCAACTAGTGTGGCTACTGGGATTAAAGTGTGTGCCATTGCTGGCTGGTCTATAAGGCTGTACAGTGTGGCTGTTTTACTTTCCCAATTACCAGGCAAGCTTTATTTATTTAAATACAATGAAATGCCACTACATGTGCTGGTGATAAAATTTGGAGCAATAGAGCATCCATCCAAGGTGGGTGGGAGCAGGGAAGCAACATTTAGCTTCTCGGTTCCAAGAACCAGCAGCAATAGCAAAAACATGCTGATATGCATGGCTGATATGAGTGACAGATATTTTTTGTTCCCTTAGGATATTTCTATTGTCATATTTTAATTATATGTAATAATGAGTTTAATTATGATATTTTCATATATGTAGTATATTTTGATCACATTCACCCCATAACCCTCTTCTATTCCTTGCCAGCTCCCACTAATTCTCCTTCTCGTCCCACTTAACTGTATTTTCTTCTTGTCTGTCTGTCTTTCTTTCCTTCCTTTCTTCTTTTTTTCTCATAAAAGTATTTAGCTGAAACCTATAATATGTATTCAGAGGACCTGGTGAAGACCTGTTCAGGCCCTGTGCTTGCTGCTTCAGTCTGTGAGTTAATAGGAGCTTTGCTCCGTTGTTTGTTCAGCTGGTGTCCTCCATCCCCTCTGGCTCCCACACTCTTTGTGCTTTCTCTTCTGTGGGGTTCCCAAGCTTTCATCTGATGGAGGCATCCCATTTAGAGCTGTGAGTTCCAACGATTCTGTATATTGTCTGGCTGTGTGTCTCTAAATTTGTTCCCAACTGCTTCAGGAAGAGGCCTCTCTGATCACTGCTGAATAAGGAACTGATCAATGAGTATAGCAGAATGTCTTAAGAGTCATTTATTCTTACTTTTTTTATCAATAGTATTTGGTTTTACCCTAGGTCTCTGAGCTATTTAGTGTCTAGTTTATGGTCAGCCATGTAGTATCAGGCATGGGTTTTATCTCTTAGAGTAGGCCATAAGTCAAATCAGACACCCGTTGATTGCTCCCACAAACTTTGTGTCACCATTGTCTTAGCATGTTTTGCAGGAGGGGACAGCACTGTAGATCAGTTTTGTGGAGGTTTGGTGTTTACATTTGTTTTTTGGTAGCCTTCAGAACACTTTTGACCAAATATGAATCTCTAGAGTTACCACTGCTCCAGAAAAAATTGAGATTCTCTGAACAAAGCTGATTATAACAATAATACAATACTATAAATGTAGCTGTATAGAGGAAAATTTGATGGACACATCATATCCATTTAGCAAAACAATAGCAATTGCTTTCCAACTAGGGCCTATGGCCTTCTCAGTCACAGGCTTTTGACCAGTACAGAATGTGGACTCATTGCTATGGAGTCATCCTAAAATCTGGTGAAAGAGCTGTGTGCACTTCTTTTTTATATATAATTTATTGTTTTTAATTGAGCTATACATTTTTTCCTACTCCCCTTCCTTTCTTCCTTCCTTCCTTCCTTCCTTCCTTCCTTCCTTCCTTCCTT
>LOJH01016672.1:0-22695 GCA_001685095.1 Ellobius talpinus
TGAGAGAGCGCCGCCGCCGGGGGGCGCCACGCGCGGAAGAAAGCGATCCGCGCCACGCACGCACGTCACGTAAGGGGCGGGCCTCAGAGGTGCCGTGAGGTCCCGCCCCGTTGCATAAAGGAAGGAGCCCATTGGTCAGTGCGGGGTGCCTCACCCGTAGGTAGGAGGGAAGGCGTGGCAATGTGGCTATGCTCATAAGTATAGGTTTACTGGACCAGGTAAAGGAGTCATCGCCAGAACCGCCAGACCCTGAAACTCAGCTCCGTTGTCTGTATTTAAAGGATAACGTGAAATTCTAGGCAGCAGTGCCGGATTCTAGGACGTGTGCGCGCTCAACCCTGCGGCCCCTCGCGCCCTTAATGGCCAAAAGCTGCAAAGGAGCTGTTGGAACCGCTGAAAACTGGTCCAGGGACTGCTCCTGTATGAACTCGGAACTCCTGTGTCCCGTGCCTTGTTCACTTTTGACACCTTATGATCCCAGTGCTGTGTTTACCCAAACCGCCTGGAACCGAACAATGGTTACGATACACATTGTGTGGTTGAGAAAACACTACACACAACCTTAACGAAGTTCTCACAACTCTAGATAACAGAAGAAAGCCTGGTAGCTCAGCTTTTAAAAGCTATAACAGAGGTAGAAATGTTGCTACAGAAAATGAGTGATTGTATTAATGCTTATTAATGTTAATTCTAATAATATAAATTTAATCAGAAGAGTGGGTTTTCAACAGTCCTCTGAGTTATTTTGCAATAACGGCTGCCTTGATGCTCTCCTTCTGACTTAATAGACTAGACTTATCCGGAACAGTAAAAACAAATCAATTTTGTATCTCCTATCGTTTATCTTAGCGTTAGATTTTCCAATCACCTTAAAATCAAATTGAGGAGTAATATACAGGATTGTACTTTAAGTTGCTCTTAATTCTTTTCACCCTGAAAACAGTACCTTTCTTTGATTTGTGGATAACCTGAAAAGGGGACAGTTCACCTGGTAAATGGATGTAGTGTAGAAAAAAAAACTGGCATGTTTGTGTTAAAATTATGATATGAATGAAACTCAGCAACTGTAGGAAGGAGGATGAATCAGAAAATAAAGATTCCTGGCTACAGGTAAAGATCAAAGGACCAGCTATTTCTAACCACCGAACTAAATTCTCTACTGACTAGGTTTAAACCAAAGGGTGTTCTGGCTCTCTCATTTCGGGGCGGGGAAAGCACTAGCAGGTGGGGTAAGGTTTTTTTGTTGCTGATCTCTCAGCAGATGAGTGCTAACAGCTGGTGGTTTTCTCAATAAACCCACACCTGGTCCCTGGCTCTGCCAGTCGAAGGATGCAAAATCCAGCCATTCATCTGTGTCACCCCCTCTGCCCCATTCAGGTCTCCGTGTTTCCTGCTCAGTTTATTACCATTGCCACGGACGAGTCCTGCTTCATCTCTATATTTGAAAGAAAAATCTCTACAAGTCCATTTTCCCAGAAGTTAACTAGAATAAAAACTTAAATAGTTAATAAACAAGCACATAAGCCTCTCAGGGGCTGACATAGGGTTAGCAGACACGTGTCCTTTGCATGGGCTAGACCTGGGATTCCTCAGCAACACTTTGAAACAAAACAAGCTAATTATTAAATCTTTTCCATGAGAGGGGATGCGATCAAAAACAGGTATCTGATGCCCTCGGGGAAGTGGAATATACACCCTTATGTCTGTCTTTTCAAACCCTGACCTGGAGCACCTTGAGGAAACCCATGTGTGTAGTGACCACCATGGAGCACACAAAGGTAACACAAGTCTAGCAATAACCTGCTTGGAAAAAGCTAGGACCAAAGGAACGAAGTGGTTGTTTGAATGTCAATGGCCCCCAGAGGCTTATATATTTAAATGCTTAGGCATCAGGGAGTGGCACTACTTGAGAAGGATTGGCAAGTATGACCTTGTTGGAGGAGGTGTGGCCTTGCTGGAGAAAGCCCTCTAGGGGTGGGCTTTGAGGTTTCAAAAGTCCACACCAGGCTCCATTCTCTCTCTTCCTGAGGCCAGCTGGGGTCAGGGTTAGCACTCTCAGCTACTGTTCAGTGCCATGGATGCAGCAGCCATGCTTTCTGCCATGCTGGTAATGGACCAAACCTTTGAAACTATAAGCAAGCTTCCCTTCCTTTGTAAGAACCATGGTGTCTCTTCACAGCAATAGAACAGTAACTACGACAGGAAATAAAATGTCTCTTAAAGAGAAACAATTTACTAGGGGCAGGATAATGCAGTTAGGTGTTCATGATGCCGATAACCAGGATTTTACCTTTATTCCTTTCACGAGTTTCTATGATAGGCCTGTTTAAGTGAGAGGAAGAGGGGACCGTGTCATCCTCAGTAATGCTGAAGAGTACATACCCTGCCAATCCAGCAGAAGGAGGGGTCAACAGAGGATGAGCTTTGAGTCAAATAAAAGTAAAGGCAGGGCATTTTGTTTTCTACTGCAACAAATGGCCACAAATGTGGTGGTTTAGTAAAACACGCCTTTATTCTCCTGAACATCCCTAGGTCAGAGCTTTGACATGGCTTTCATCCAGGCTGCATTCCTTCGGAGGCTCTAAGACGGGGTGTGTTTCTTGCTGTGGGTTGTTGGCAGGATTCAGTTCCTTGTGGTTATTTTCTTGCAGTGTTATCAGCTGGGCCCAGCTTCTAGAAGTTACTCGCATGGTTGGTTCAGAGCCCCCCCCCCTTCCTCCATCTTAAAAGCCAGTAACTGTGGGCTGATTATTTTTCATCGTTCTAACTTTCCCTGCCTCTTCTGGAACTTCCCTCTCTGAAAAACCCTCTGCCTTTCTTCGTCACTTCTTCAACTCCAATAACCCAGGGAAATTTTGCTGTGTTGAATTCAATTGGCAACTTTGATTCCATTCAACTATGTAGTGTTACATGAATAAACACGGCAGAGGGAAAATGTCATGGGAGCCAAATTTCTTTTCACCTTATATATGCTCACCAAATTTAGTAGTTTCATATTCATACAAACTGCATGTGAAAAATGAAATTTAGGGGCTGGAGAGATGGCTCAGTGGTTAAGAGTACTGGCTGCTCTTCTAGAGGCCCTAGGTTCAATTCCCAGCGCCCACATGACAGCTCACAACTGTCTGTAACTCCAGTTCCAGGGGATCCATCACCCTCACATGGACATGCCTGCAGGCAAAACACCAATGCATATAAAATAAAAATAAATGAATAAATAAATCATTATTCTTAAAAAATTTAGATGACATGCAGCCACTGAATGTCAAGATGTCACGCTTTTCGCGTGGCTTACAAGCACTGTACACAAAAACTAAACAGTATTCTAAGAACATGCATAAAGACACCAGATCTAATAATCCTCTAAGCAGTTATGCCAGAAGAACAATTGCTGTTGATTCCATCTTATGCCCTGATGCCCTTTCCATATTACATATGCGAAAGACACTTCCTGTCAATTCCTCCCTTTCTTGCTGACTGCACTTTCCTTGGTTCCCTGATGCTCTTTCCATAAGAAATAGTTCTGATCTTTTCTATGTGAATTAGCAATGAGTATGGTGATGCTTACATTTCTGCAGCTTCCTTAAGTCCATCTGCCACGACTGTGTTGACAAATTGGTCCTAAGTAACCTAGGCAATGACAGAAAGATGGTCCTCTTTTTCTTAAACCCCAAGTTCCCTGACACTTTGTTTTCTGCAGTCTATGGTTGCTCTTGTTTTCTCAGAGTAAGGCCTTCCTGCACAGCTTCATGCATTTTACCCAAAGTGTCACCAAGATCTAATAGTCCATTTCCTCCTGAGTTACACCACTGCTATCAAGATTCTCTTTTGCCCTAAGTTTCTGATACTCCCTCTGTGGCGGTAAATATTGTCAACAGATCCACAAACACCTAGGAGACAAATGTGTGGGCACCTGGGTCTGGTATTATTGACTGGCTTACATGAGGTGGAAAGACCGCATGAAATAGGAATGGCGCCATGTCTTGGGCTGAGATGCTAAACTGAATGAAGAAAAGGAGAAAGGGAGCTGAGCACAACCATTCATCTCTCTATGTCCTGTGTCCGAAATGTGTCCAGTTGTCACCCTGTCTTCCCCATAACAAGCTGGACCTTCACACTGTGAGCCACATAAACTCATCCTGAAATTGCTCTTGTTAGATATTTTGTCACAGCAATGAGAAAGAAAACAAGGTCTGCACAGAATGGCCCCATTTCCTCTGCTTGATTTTCCTTGTAGGTCTGCTCCAATTTCCTGCCTGTGTGATTTTGCACTAAAGTTTGTTGGAAATTCTATGCTATAGTCACTTGGAAATTTAATGCCTTTTTCTCACAGATGTAATTTTCAACATTTGCCTACAGGATTTCGTGTATCCTATATGCTTGGATTTATGGGGGAGCATGTTTATTTGCTTGACGAGTTCTTGTTCTGTTTGTTTGACTGTTTAATCAATTAGTCTTATACCAATAGAAGCATGTTTTTCTATCTTGAAGTAAATATCCCTGAGTGAATAACTAAATAGTTAAATAAGTAACTACGTAAAATAAAAGTTGATTGTGTAATTACAAACAGCTTCTCTTAGACCATGATGGGAAATGAAATACAGTCTAACGCAGGACTTTTCCCAGTCTAGTTTCCTTTGGGGTCACTTGAGAGCCTCAGAGCCTGTAGACAACACTCACAGGAATTCTGCCTCCAGTTGGAAGTGAGAACCACTGTTCTGAACTGACCCTGCATTTGCAGATATGTCGGCACCACACAGGAAGTTTGCACTGCCCAGCTTCAAGCTGCAAGGTTTTCGCTGTACCAGCCTGTCTGGGGGTGATTCTAATCCTCTGCGAGGCATTCATGATTATCCAGTATATCTTAAGTCCTAACCTGATTAAACAGAATCTGCCACTCCTTATGTGATCCAGGGGAGCACGAAGGCTGTGAACTATTGGAATATACTTAAGGTAACCAGGCTTTTCTGCCAGAAAAGAACTGAGGTTTCATTTAGGGAAAAAAAAAAGGTTATTGGTCTTGGGTTTCTAGCTTATAAAGGCAATAGCTATTGCTTCAGGGATAGTAAATGAATGTCAGTTTCCTTGTTATCTTGCTTGCTTGCTTATTTTCTTAGACAGAATTGTCCTATGTAGCCAAGGCTACCCAGGAGCTGAGATCTTAGTTTTAGCCTCCACTTCTGCCTTATATGTTGTGTTTTGTTTTTGCTTATGTTTGAAAATACCACCGTGGGGAATTTTACCAGAGTAGAAATCACTTACTAGAATCTCTTCTTTCTCTCATTTTCAGAGCACATAAAGTGTCAATGCATTTGGTTTAACTGAACAGGACAAGTTCACTAATATGCTAAAATTTTGGTACAAGATTCATAATATAATTATCTAAAAAGACATTCTTTTTCTATAGTATATCTGTTTCATGCCAAACTGTTTATGTATGCATGAGTGGCAATAACAAATCACGTAAGATTGGATATAGAAATAGATAGCAGAATGCAAAAAGACATTCCAGAGATCTGTAAAACAAATCAATATCACTCTTCTCACAGACTTTTCATTGAAAATATATTTTGTTATCATATAATGGATATCATACTGCTATCTTAAAATTAACGAGTATAGAACTTTCCATTGCAATTTCTGATACTGTAAATATCAGTAGGTAACAACCCACACAAAGATTCCTTTTGCTATGAAGTTCTGAAAGCAAAAACATGGGAAATTCCTGGTATAGAGCATTCTCAGAGAGTCCAATACTATAAAAGAGGTGGAGGACAAACAGCCACCACTGAGTGAGCATAGGAAAAACTGCAGGCCTGTATGTAATCAAGTTCAGTGGAGCTAGCTGATAAAATTATTCTCTTTTCTAAAGCACTAGCTTCCACTACCAGATCGTTCTTCTCAAACCGAGCTGTTTATCACTTCTTGACTCTAGAAAGAAAGCAAGTCAGCTCTTCTCAACAGTTCTCGTGAGACTTCACACTTAGAGTCTATTTCTACTGTGTTGGCTACTTTTATGATAACCTGATATAATCTAGAGTCATTTGGGAAAAGGGAACCTCAACTGAGAAAATGCTTCCATCATATGGGCCTATAGGCAAGTCTGTAGAGCATTTTCTTGATTGTTGAGTGATGTGGGAGGACCTAGCCAGCCCATTGTGGGTGGTGCCATCCCTGGGAAGTTGGGCCTTGGATATATAAGAAATCAAGCTGAGCAAGCCAGCGGTAAGAACCAGGTAAGCAATGTTAGCCTATGATCTCTACTTTAGTTTCTGCCCTGATTTCTTTCAATGAAGTGTACGATGAAATAAACCCTCTCCTCCTCTAGCTGCTTTTGGTCAGCATGTTTTATCACAGAAATAGAACCCTAAAAAATAAGACATTTCCTAAACTTCAAAACATACAAACCTGCAAGTGGAAGGGATTCATCAAATACAAAAAAATCTGTAAATATCACCATGAAAACACAAGAAATATAAAAAAAACAAAGTAACATGACCCCTCCCTCCAAAAGCTCTTAACTTTCCTGTAACTGATCAAAAGCTATCAAAGTAGATGAAAGGCCAGATCAAGAATTGAGGAATTAATTATTTTCATGATCAGCAACTTCAAAGAGAAAACAAATAGCTAGACGAATTACTATAAAACTATAATTCAAGCAAGACAGAGATCTGTGCAAAGGAACAAACAAATGCTGGAAATGAAATTTCAATATGTAAAGAGAAAACCTTAGTTGAGGCATTAGAGAGTGGCTTGGTAGCAAAGAACATGGGCCACACTGAACCTGGACCCAGGTGGGTCTCAGCCATCAGAGAAGCTTCCTCCTGCAGTCTGTGGGAACTAAAACAGAGACCCACACCAGGACACTGTGCAGAGAGTACCACTGTGCACTTTGGACCACTCAGTCCTAAATTGGATGTCTTCATCAAACCCCTCCCCTCCGGGCTCAGGGAGCTATGCAAAGAAGAAAGCAGAAAGATGTTAAGAGTCAGAGGGGATGGATGACTCCAATGAAACAGTTTCTTCCGGACACAGTAGGACTAATACACATCGGAACCCACAGAGACTGCGGCAGCATGCATAAAACCCGCATAAGTTCAAGCCAGGTTGGGTCCTAGTGCCAAGGGGGAAGTGGATATGATCCATCTAAGAAGCTATCTCCCATTGGCAATGAACTGCAAAGGAAAAATAAGTTTTATCCAATAGACAAACTTATTTCTCTGAAATAAACTCACTGAAATTCTCTTTGGGTATATAACCTCGCTTAAGAGCAGGTCTCACGCCTGGCAGTGGATGGCCAACAAAGCAAACTCACTAATGTTTTTGTTTGTTTGTTGTTTTGTTTGTCTCATATTGCTTTGTTTGGGCTTTTTTTTCTATTTCATTGGCCTTTTGGTTATGTACTATGGTTTCTGATTTTGTGTTTTTATGGGTTTTGCGTGTGTGCGTGTGCTCTTTCTTGTGCTTTTTCTGGTGTTTTATTTATTATTTTTGCTTTATTTGGGTTCATTTTTTTATTTGCCTTTGTTCTCTAAAAGAGAGAGAAAGAAGATGTGGAGTTGAATGAGGAGGTGTGGTAGACCTGGAAGGAGACAAAGGAAGGGAAACCATGACCAAAATATGTTGTATGAGTTTTCAATTAAAAGGGGGAAAAAAGCCAGGCATTGGTGGCACACTTGCTCCTCCTGCTGAGGAGCCAGGTTCTGCCCTGACTCCAGTTCCAGGAGATCTAATGCTCTCTTCTGGCTTCTATGGGAACCTGTATACCATGACGCACAAGCTTAGACTCAGTGCACACACACAAACACAGAAGATAAAATACGTAAATCTTTTAAAATTTAGTCAAAAGCTGTGTTGATCAAGTGGAGGGGAAAAGGAGATCAGGGAGTCTCTGGTTCGGGGTGTGGTGTCTAGCCTTATAAGGAAACAAGAGACTTATTAGTGAGGCTTATCTACATTATGTGGGAAAGAAGGCCTCTTCTCAGAAAGCCTTTTGTTAAACATAAAATCGTGTAGGATTTAATTTTGTCTCTTTTCCAGAAATTCAGGGCTTGGGTAAGTTTCAATACCATGGATCCCTTCTAGATAAAACTGCCTGTTGAGCAATTCCAGGGAACATTTTATTCTCTTCCCAGATAAGGGTGCATATGGTGCTAGTATAATTAAAATCAATCAATGAAACAAAATAGATGACTCTTGCAGAAGACTTATTGCAGTACATAAAACAAATAAATGAAAAAGAATGTAAAACCCATAAGTGAATCTTGCAGCAACTTCAGAAAAGCTGCAGACCCAGCATGGAGACAAGATTTCTCCAGGTTAATTCCTCAAACTCGTGGGAGTACCTATTCTCAGCACAGTGGTTTGGGCTGAAACTGAAGATACGGACAGTCCTGAAGCAGGGTAAGAATTACTGGTGCTTGGAGAGTTCTCCATCCCCCAGCAGCTTCAGAACGACCAGCAGACTCCAGGTAGGGCCAGATTTGACGCTGGTTTAGGCCCCTGAGCACAGGGGAACTTTAGTATCTTACAGCTATTTTAGAATAGAAACTGCATGAATATTTCATTAGATTCAGAAAAGGGTTTTAACAAAGTCCATTGTCCTTTCATGTTAAAAGGCCCAAAGAATCAAGGGATATGTGGGCGTTATCTCAACATAATAAAGGCAATATACAACAAGCCCACAGCCAGTATGGGTTTTACATTCTTTATCATTTGTTTTATGTACTGCAATAAGTCTTCTGCTAAATAGAGAAAACCACAAAGCATTTCCTTTAAACCTCGAGTTGAGAAAAGGATGCCCATTCTTTCCACTCCTGTTCAGTACAGTCCTTAAAGTCTCACTTTAAACAACAAGACAAGAGAAAGAGATAAAAAGGATGCAAAAAGAAAGGACCTGGACAAAGTGGCTGATATCAGCAAACAGAGCATTTGGTCAGTCTCTGTGGATTTCTGGAAAAGAGAGATCCACAAAGCCGTCCTAAACTCCATACTGAGTTCCAGATCATCCAGGGTTCTATAGTGAGATGCTGTCTGAAGAAAAAAATGGGGGGAATATCCCTGTTTGATTTTCAGATTATATGATTCTCTACATAGAAGAGTCCACCAGAAAACTCCTACATTTGATGAACTCTTTCAGCAAAGTAACAGAATAAAAAGTTAATCCATAAAACCCAACAACGTACATGTATACCAATGGCAAACAAAATGAGGGGAGGGAAAAACAGAAACAATTCCATTCTCAATAGCCTCAAAAATCATACTGAGTCTACCAAGGAAGGGAAAATGTATACGCTGCAAACTTCTGGACACAGAAAAAACTGAGAAAATACCAGAGGATAGAAATACATCCCAGGCTCATAGGTTCAGAAAACTAAGGTGAAACTGGCCATATTACCAAAAATAATCTACAGATCCAGTGCAATCCTCCTTAAAATTCCAGTGCACTTCTTCAAAGATATTGAAAAACAAATCTTAAAATATATATGGAGACACAAAAGACCCAGGAAAAGCAAAGAAATCTTGAAAACTAAACGCTGCTGGAGGTATCACCATCCCAGATTTCAAGTAATACTACAGAGCTAATGAGGACAGCATGGTACTGTCATAAAAACAGACAAAGTAGACAATGGCATAGATTTAAGCCCACCATCCTACGGCCATCTGATTTTTGGTGTATGATATCATTCCATTCTGATGTTTCTCTGCTTTTTTTTGTCCAGATGACCTGTCTATTGGAGAAGATTGAAGATAGTATTACTGGTTATTAATCTGGACCTTCAATTCCAGCACTAGTAAACTTTTATGAAATTGGGTGCATCAGAGTTTGTTGCATATGTATGAAGGGTAGAAATGTGTTCTTGGCTAATTATTCCCTTTATTAGAATAAAGTATCTTCTTTATCTCTTTAGATAAATGAAATTTAATTTTGTCAGATATTAGGATAGTGGCAGTTGCTTGCTTCCTTAATCCTGTTTGATTGGAGTACTTTTGTTAATCCTGTCACTCTAAGGCTGTGCTGGGGGTTGGGAAGGGTGAATGGAGGAGGTGATGAGTCAGGCTCACCTGGTTAGACCCTGGCTCAAGTTGTGCAGGACCTAGCTGGGCAGAGAAGTAGAGTATAGTGTAAGAGGGGCCTTGACAAAAGACAGACAAGCCATGTCCTGCCTAGAGTCTGAAGGTTGAGCCTGCAAAAATAGGGGTGACCAGGCTAGGCTGGGGTGCTAGATGTGGGACTTAGGCTAGACCTGCAGAGTTGAGGAAGGCATATGGCAGGAAGGGTCAGGTGGATTTACAAGGCCCAACCATGGTAAAGGATGTGCAGTGTCTGGCTGGAAGAGAGCTTGGAACATGGGAGGAGCCAAGAGGCTGGGAGCTGCTCTCTAGAGTAGATAGAAGCCCAGCTCTTCTCATCTGCTTCCTCCAAAGCAAGAAGCCTTGTTAGGTCAAGAACTGTCATCATCCTATGCTTCCTATAGTTAACCCGACTGTTAGCAAGGAGCCACAGAATGGTGCTGTAATTCTGCCTGAGACTTAAATACGAGTGTGTAAGCGATCATCTGGGAATTCTAAAACCTTGGGGCTTCTCCGAGATAATCATCTACTGCCAAATAGCTAAGGAAACTGAGGTCCAGACATTTCAGGTTACCAAAGAAGTGTCTGACAGCAGGCAGATGGAGCCAAGTCCCCTCTTCCTTTCCTGTATCTACAGAATAGTGTCATGTAAATAATAAAGAGATGACTCCTACACCCGCTGAGGCAGAAAAGCACCACAAGTTCAAAGCCAAACAGGGCTACCATAAAAAAAACTAAATTAAAAAAATAAATAAAAGATAAATGTGTGTCTGAGGTGTTCTCTGAGGTACCGCTGTACCTAACGTTTGGAGAAATTAAAAGTGACCATCCTTTATTTAGAAAACCGAGACCTGAGTGAAGTCTGTAGATTAGGTAATATTATGTCAGTATTAATGTTCTTATTCTTAGAATTGTGATTGTTAGAGAATTTGAGGCCTGAACACGGAAGTAATGAAACATATTATCTGCAACCTACTATTAATTGACTTTTTAAACATGTGAGGCCCAGTGGGATTATACATCTACGCATGCACAGAAGGAAGGAAGGAAAGAAGGAAGGAAGGAAGGAAGGAAACGGCAATTAGATGTGACATAATAAAGGGATAATCAGACATTTAAAAAAAGCTCACAGACTCGAGATGAGCTTTACAAGTGAACCCAAAAGACTGACTTATAGTTAAGTGTGCAGAAGAAAAATAATTAAAGAAGAAAAATAATCTTTTGTTGTTGTTGTTCTTGGAATAACTGAGTGATATAGAGGCCTGATAATTAGTTGAGGAAGAAAAGATCTAGTAATCAACCAAAAATTCTTTTTTGTCCCTACTGCTTAGAGCACCATGGTTGAGTCAGGCATGGTGGCACACACTGGTAATCCCAGCACATAGCAAGTAGAGACAAGAAGACGAAGGACAAGGTCAAAATCACCTCAGAAATGGAGGGAGGAAAGGAATATGGAAGGGAAGGAAAACCTGAAATAGTGGAAATATTAAATATCCCATTGCTATAAAAGCATAGAATATTAGGGGAAGGCCATGTTTGAATTTGATGCTTATGTTATTAAATATACTTTTGACTTTTAAAAATGTGAGTTCAGAGCTGGATAGCTCAAAGGCTATGAGCATTTGTCCTTGCAGATGACTGGTTCAATTCCTGGCATCCTTATAATGGTGCATAACCACCAATATCTCCAGTTCCGGGGAATCTGACACCAACCTCTGTGGCGCACATACATTCATGCAAGAAAAAAAAACCTCATATACATAAAATAAAACAAAATCTAAAAATAAAATACAAGTTCTCCCAAATAGGATATTTTTATCACCACCACCACACCACGAGTCAGTGTGGTTTGAATGAAAATGCCCTCCAATTGGTGATACCTGCAGGGAGGTGTAAGAGGTATGGACTATCATTACCTGGGCATGTCGTGAGTGTGTGCCTGCACGCGGTCTGTGTGTCTGTGTGTCCCTGCAAGATCCCAATTCCTGTGGATCAGTAAAGGATGCAGAGCAGAGAGAAGCTGCTCCAGACGGCAGATCTCAGATCCCTTTGCTGTACTGCAGAGGTCTAAGGAATCTGGAACACAGACATGCCCCCTGGTTCCTCTATAAGCATCCTTTTCGAGAGGAGGGGCTTCCGTGGTAAATGGAAAAAGGGGCAGGTGAGTCATGGGAAGGTCTGACACATCTCACGACAAATGCAAACCAGTGAAGCCGTGTGCATGTGGTTTGACAGAAATAGAATCCAACTTCGCAAATAAACACGCTTTGAATTTCATGACAATGCTAGCCTAGAAATTCCCACAAAGCTGAACACGATGTCGCCTTGCAACTCACACAGCTTTTGAGCAGTCTGACACCGGGCAGCACCACAGCGCGTTTCTTGCTGCAGCAGATGGTGCTGCATCGGAGCCCTGCTGCTCCTGATGGAATTATAGCACATGTAGAGGGCACGTTGTGATTTATAAAGTCCATTCCCAGCATCTCTGTACTGTGTGCTTTCCTGCAGCCTACAAGCTAAAGAAGAGAAATGTCCTCACCTGCGGATGACAGATGAGGCAGGATGACAGCCTCTGCAATACAAAGTCGCTTGTCTAAATTGACATGGCTTCTACCTAACAAGGCTGTCCTCAGAAAGTCTATCTCCTGGCCTGTTTTTAATTCCTCTGCTGTGAAGCCTCTTTCATTCTTCCCTCCTCTGGGGAGGGGCTACTTATTAATAGTTTTCCCATATTTGTAAGGTCTAAGATAAAAATACCATCAAATTATGTCAGAAGGAGCCAAGATTAGAATTACTGTTTCCTGAGTTGCTATTTCTTCACGAATCCATTAAACATTCACTGATGATTCCACGAGAGATGTTTTGGGCATTAGTTATTCTAGTAGTAACTACATAAACACTTTAAACCAAAATCCATAAGGAAAATATGCTTGGTATAAAATCTCTCACAGAGTGGCTGGGAAGTGGCTCAGTTGGTGAAATTCTTGCCAAGAATGAACAAAGTCCATGTCCTAGTTAAATTTCCATTGCTATAATAAAAAAACACCATGACCAAAAGCAATGTGGAGTGGAAAGGGTTAATTCAGCTTACAGCTCTCCATTCAAGTCCATCATTTAGGAAAGTCAAGGCAGGAGCATAATGCTGAAGGCAAGAACTGAAGCAGAACCATGGAGGAGTGGTGCTTACTGCCTTGATCCCCCTGGCTTGCTCAGCCTGCTTTCTGATACAACCCAGGACCAGCTGCACAGGAATAGTACTGCTTACTGGGAGCTGATCTCTCCTATATCACCCACTAATTAAGAAAATGACCTATAGGCAATCTGATGGAGGCATTTTCTAAATTGAGGTTTTCTCTTTCCAAACAACTTGACTAATAATAATAATAATAATAATAACAATAACAACAACAACCAAGACACACCAATACCACATAAACTGGATTTGGGGGTCCATATCTACATTCTAGCATTTGGGACATGAATACAGTAGGGTCAAAAGTTCAAAGTTATCCTCTACAACATAGCAAGTTTAATGCCAGACTGGAATACTTGAAACCCTGTCTCCAAAATGTGACAAGGAAAATATTCTCTTATAACAGTTTATAATTCAATTTATCATCACTTTTACTGTAGCTTCAAGCTCCCAAAAGGATAATGGTTATACCGAACAAACAACAAAAATGCTTTCAAAACTCTTCTGCAGAGGAAGTTTAAAAAGCAGATGTGGCTATGACAAAGAAAGAGGAAGCTTAAAAGAAAACTAAGTATTCAAATCACATTGGAATGCCAGGTGTCGAGACTGTGAGTGCATTCATTGTAACAGTCAAACAAGGGAGAGTTTCAGATTTTTCACTAGGCACAAAGCCCCCATTCATTGAAAATGTCATCACTTGAGCATATGTTAGATGATTTATTTTATTTATTTTATTTATTTTAGAAGACTGGGAGTGCCACTTAAGGAAAGGCCAGCAAATGGGAAGCTGAAATGTTTCTCCACTTTTCTAAAGTACCTTAGCTTAAAAACTATTTGTTCTTGAGTAACTTTTGAGTGAACCAGAATTGGATTTAAATATAGCAATAGATCAACAGACAGAATTAATTGTGCCTTAAGTGTGTAAGTGTGGTCTCAATCAAGAGGTTATTTACCCTTTGAAACCAGCCCAATACTTTTCTTTTTACATATTTTTCTTGATGTTTTAATATGCAATCTCTCTATTTAGACCAGTGTAGCCTCAAACACTGTATGTCTATGTAGTTCAGACTGGCCTTGAAGCAACGATCCTTCTCTTACCCTTTAAGCCATGTAATAACAGATATAAGCTATCATATCTACCAAGATTGCAAGATTATTATTTCTTGCTTGATATGTGTGTGTAGGTGTGTGTGTGTGTGTGTGTGTGTATACGTGTACATGCGTGATGTGGCTCTAAGAACCAAACTAGGTTCTAGGTTCTTTACATACTAGAGATCCATACCACTGAAGTGTATCCCTAGCTTTTGAAAAATTATTTCTATTTTCAAAACACATACAGTGGCCAATAGCTAATCACAAAACAGACCAATAGTTAAAGACTAAAAAGATCCATATGTTATGATTTTTTAAAACTGTTGCAAGATCCCCCGGTGGCAGTAGGCAGGCAGCGGGCTCTGGGAGCAGCCAGTCCCAGGCAGAGATGGCTGCCGATCCTCGAGCGGTGGCTGGTCTCAGGCAGGGAGACACATGGCGGGCGGGCTGGTCCCAACTAGCCCAGCGGTGTGAGCAGGCAGCGGGTAGGAGACACGTGGACAGACACATTATACGGAATAGAATTGAATATTTATTACTGGGGGGAGAAAGGAGAGAGAGAGGGAGAAAGGGGAGAGAGAAGAGGACAGAGATAGCTAGAGAAGGGAGCAGGAGAAGGGGAGCGTGCAGCCAAAGCGAACACAGACAAGCCAAGATGGCGAGAGGAGGGGAGGGGCCCATCAGGAGTGAGCGTGGCTTGTCTCTTAAAGACACGAAAATCATAACACCATACACTTCTACACATGTATTTAGCCAAAGTAAAAATATCCCCAGATGGCCTGGCAGTGGTGCACAACTTTAATCTTAGCACTCGGGAGGCAGAGATAGGCAGATCTCTGTGAGTTCGAGGTCAGCCTGGTCTACAGGAGCTAGTTCCAGGACAGGCATCAAAGTTACACAACGAAACCTTGTCTCAAAACAAACAAACAAAATATCCCAAGACAATATAGTACAAAGTACAGAAGATTGTTAGTATATAGAATCAAAACTAATCCATAGTTCTCCTCCCAAATTAGAAAATCAATTTTAATTAGCTGTATTATTTGACTTGTTAAAGTCCATAAAATCAAAAAATAAGAGTAAGGCATATTGTGAACACTATAACCTAACTAGGTGAGATCTGTATTCCCAACTACATTCCCATCTAGAAATTAAGGTATCAGTCAGTAGTCTAAGGTCCTACTGTAAATAACTGGTGAACTCTGGCTATGTGCAGACCCATCCTGCTCAAGTCCTCTGAGGGTACAGTCAGATCACACAGAGCTCTGCTTTAGGTGAGGATTGCCTTCCCGGATCTTCACTCCTCTCTATGACAAAGTGAGGATGGACTTCAGAAGCAGAAGGCAGGATCTGGAATGGAAGGATAAATGGTTGGGTTTTGATGACAATCATATAGCAACATATTTGTTAGTGCTTGTGTGAAGTTAGTTTATGGCTTAGTGCTTCCCACTGGAGAAAATGCACCACAGGTGTGTTAGGGTTGTGGTTGTTCCAGAGACTGGCCTCCACTGGTGAGAAAACAGAGTTCCCAGCCCCATTTTGCTCATTCACAGAACCCAGAGAGGACTAGAGTCATTTATTGGACAATGTAGCTTGTTTGTTTTTTTAATTTTTAACTCACTGTTTCTTTTTTAGTTTTCTTCATTTTGAGAATTTCATACATGTACACAACAAAATATGATCATATGCACCCTCTTTCCCTATCCAAATCCCCCCACATACCATCAATACGTGTCCCTTCCAATGTCATGTATTTTTTTAATAAAACCCACAAAGTTCAGTTAATGCTGCGCTTATGTGCATGGGTGTGTTGCCATCCGCTAGAGCATGAGAATCCTCGTGGTTGCATATCACCAATAGAGAATAACTATCCCTCCCCACCAATTATTCACTACCAATAACATCTTGTCTTTAAACATTCACTAAAACAAGTGGCAAAGTCTGAACTTTATTCCACATCTTTTTAAATCTTACAATTCAGGTAGCAATTAGAGAGCTAGCCCTTGGTGAGTGAAATAGTCCATGCAAGCAGAAATGCAGGATTGTTTCCTGTGAGTTATCTGGAAGTTCAGTTGTTCAAATGCTGAAGTCAAACGGGTAAATTCTTCCAAGTGAAGGAGCTTTACACAACACTCTAGACATAGCTCGGGGCTTGATGAAGATGTCTCCAGCTGGTAGGGAAGAGTGCCCCGGAGAATCAGCAAAGGAACCATCCCCAATCTATTTGAGTAAACTCATCATGTGAATTAAAGAACAACTCCATAAGCAAGACTGCACATAACAGTGCTTGCTATTCCTCACACAAAAGGGTACTTTATGAAGATTTCTATATAGACAAACATGAGAGATCAAAGAACATTTCCATTCCAAGAGTTACATCTGTTAACAATTTATGATGATTTTGTTCATGAAACAAAGTTGTATGTAGGAAGAACACTGTTAATGTTTTGGAAATAACTGCCCTGTATATTTTAAACTTTTCAATTAACTTTTAAAATATTCATTTTTTGTCTTGTTGAAATGATGATCTCATTAGGTTGTCCAAGCTTGTGTTATACTCATGGGCCCAAGTTATGCCACTGCCTCTGCTTCTTGAGTATAGTTCATGTTTCTAAAGAACTTTCTTGTGTCCAATATAGAGTCTTTTTCTCTGCTGTATTTGTCTTTCATCTCTATATTAGGTTTAGGACAAAGACGTACATTTTCCTCAGTCTTTAAAATGGCTAAGAAATGTTTTGTTGTATTCTAAGCTCATATTAAATTCTTTGATCTGAGAATCCTACTATTTTTATTTTTTACCTAAGTACTAAATTAAAAGAAACATTCCTCCTTTTGCCTAAGATCAAAATCAAGGTTTCATGTTCATTTCTTCCCACATTTGCTCCTGTGGTGAGCATGTGAGTCAAGTGACACATTACTAAAGTGTGTGATTCATAAAAGCCACTTAATGACAAAGCATTTGCCCTGAAAATACGCTTGTCGTTCCCTCACTCCATTCTTTCTAGCCTGATTCCCTTTTTCTTTCTTTATTTAACTGTATACCTACAGTTTAATTCACAAATGAAACTACTGTCAATAACATAGTTCTATTTTTATAAAAGAACAGAGACATGGTCTATTAAAATAGAAGTGTGAGGAAGTAAATTTTTCTTACTGAATATGTACTGGGTTTCATTTTCCATATGTAGTTTATGATTCTGTTATTGTGATATTATGATTTTAGCTTGCTGTACTGGCTGATTTTGTGTCAACTTGACACAAACTAAAGTCATCGGAGAGGAAGGAGCCTCAGTAGAGGAAATGCCTCGATGAGATACAATTGTAAGGCATTTTCTTAATTAGTGATCAAAGGGAGAAGGCCCAGCCTGTGGCAGGTGATGCCATCCCTGGGTTCTATAACAAGGCAGGCCAAGCAAGCCATGAGAGGCCAGCCAGTAAGCAGCACCCCCTCCATGGCTTCTGCATCAGCTCCCGCCTCCAGGATCCTGCCCTATTTTGAGTTCCTGTCCTGAATTCCTTCAAAATGGACAGCAATATGGAAGTATAAACCAAATAAACACTCTCCTCCCTAACTTGCGTTTTGGTCATGGTGTTTGGTTGCAGCAATAGAAACCCTAACTCAGACATTTGCATGTTGGTGGCTGTTACAAGAGCATTTATACTAATTGGGACATGTAGGGAGGTGAGTAGCAGTGTGACTTACTCTGAGTTTCCCCAAAAAATATATCATGAGACAAGCATCTAAAGTACAGGCACAGAAGATTAAGTTGTGTGGGGTTGAGACTCCATCCCGTCACATAACTCTGGAAGCTGGCATGGAATGTGTAACTGAGTAAATTCTCCTTGGAAACAGAGCTGTCCTTGAGGGATAAGAGGGAAATATGTCATGGAGGAGGATAAGACAAAGCCCTTTGCTTTTTATTTAAATTATTCTTACTGTTGTTTTGTTTTTCTTTTTTAAAATAGGGTTTCTATGTGTAGCTCTGGCTGTCCTGGAACTCACTTTGTAGACCAGGCTGACCTCCAACTCACAGAAATCCTCCTTCCGAGTGCTGGGATTAAAGGTGTGCACCACCACTGCCTGAATTGATTGAAATTATTAGTATTCACATGAACTCATAGTTTTAAAACTCATAGTTTTAAGTGTTTATATATACTGAAATATTCACAGCAATAGTTGGCTATTGGAAGTATATGTAGTGGAAGACTGAGGGCTTTCTTTGTGAAGTACAATTCTAAAGGACAGTATAATGTATTGTATTCTTTTCTTAATATAAAGGGTGATATAAACTGTATAAAAGTTGAAATATATAATTAGTAATAATAAAAAATAATAGTTCTCCTGAAAATAGGAGAAAGTTCTATTGTTTGTAAACACAAGGATGCCAAGTGAAATAAACCAAGTAGAAAAAGAAAAACAGCACAAAATCTCACCTATATATAGGCTCTAAAAAATTAAAATACATAGCAACAAATGAAAGTTGTTTACCAAGGACATAGTGGAGAAGAAGGGAAGAGATGGTGTCTTTGTTAAGAGCTTTTATTGCTGTGAAGAGACACCATGATGGCAAATCTTGTAAAAGAGAACATTTACTTGTGGCTGCCTTACAGTTTCAGAGATGTAGTCCATTATTGACATGGTAGGAAGCATCCAGGCAGACATCCTCCTTCTCCTAGAGACAGAGGCGAGAGTTCTGCATCTGGATCTTCAGGCAGCAAGAAGAGAGAAAGACACCGGGCCTGGCTTGAGCATTTGAAACCTCAAAACCCATACTACAATAGCATACTTCTTCAAACAAGGCCACACCTATTCCAACAAGACTACATGTTCTAGTTCTTTCAAAAAGTGCCACTCTTAAGAGCCTATGGAGGTAATTTTCTTTCAAACTACCATGAATGGGTCAAAGAGCATGAAGTTACAGTTATATAGGATAAGTGTAAAGAGCTAATGTGTAACATCATTATACAATATATAACATAAAGGCTGCACCTGGTTTCATATTTCTTCAATATAGAGCCATAGAAATAAAAACAACACGGCACTGGCCCAAAAATAGGCTTGTAGAGCAATGGGATAAAATGGGAACTTAGTCATATATCCGTGCAGCTACAACCATGTGATTTTTGACTAAGATGCCAAATGAATTCACTGTAGAAAAGAGCTTCTTTAACAAATGATGCTGTGGAAATCCAATGTTTACATGGAAAAGAGTGAAATTAGAGCCATAGCTCTCATCTTGCATAACAGTCAACTCCGAGTGGATCAAAAAAATCATAATCCAGGAATGGAAGCTGTGAAACTGTTAAAGGAAAAGTAAGAGAAACCTCTCAAAACAGAGGAAAAGGCTTTCTAAGTAAGACTCCAGTGACTCAGGAAATACAATAATTACCCAAAAAATGGTACTTTGTGAAATTAAAAGACTTCTTATGGAAAAAAAATTAACCAAGTGAAAAGGCAGCCTGCTAAATGAGAGAAAATCTTACCAGTTACACATCTGATAGGATTAATATCTAGACTATTCAAGGAACTCAAAAGATCAGGCAAGAAAACAATCTATCAAAAATGGAACAAGAAGCTGTGCAGAATTTCCAAATGAAGAAACATAACTGAAAAACATATATGTTTAAGTGTTTAACATCCTTAGCCATCAGGGAAATGCAACTCAAACTATGATATCCCATCTAACTCCTGCCAAAGTAGCTATCTATCATCAAGAAAACAAACAACACTAGAGGGAGCATGGGCAAAGAGAAACACTTACCCACCGTCGCTGAGAGTCTAAGTTAGTGCAGCCTCTATGGAAATCAGTGTGGAGATTCCTCAGAAATCTAGAAATAGAAGTACCATATGAATCAGCGATGCCGCTCCTGGATAAATACCCAAAGGACTCTATACTGTACTATAGAAATCATCGCACATCCATATTCACTGCGGCTCTATCCACAATATAAAGGAAATGGAATCAGCCTAGATGCCCATCAGCAGATGAAGGGATAATGAAAATATACTAGTCCACAATGGAATTACATTTAGCAGAGGGAATTAAATTAGGCAATTTTCAGCAAAGAAAATGATGGAACTGGAATATACTATATTAAGTGAAGTAAACCAGGCTCAGAAAAAGACATGTCCTCTCCCTTATGGATCTTTGCATCTATGTGTGTGTGTGTGCGTGTGTGTGTGTGTGTGTGTATCTAGTCAGAGTGAGTCTGTGTAGAGCCCAGGAAACCAGGGAGGGCCCCACATGGGCGAGGGAGCAATTTTAAGACAGAGAGGCAGAGAGAGGAATAGAACATGTGCCGTGAAAATGAAAGGGAGATTGTTGAGGGCTTAGAGGGGATGGAGCCAGGAAGATGATGGAGGGGAGGCACAGGTGGGTCAGCCAACTCCTGGCAGTAGCTACTGTAATTTCATAAGGAAATCTACTACTTTGCACGCTAATTTTTAAAACGGCACTGGTGATGTGCAACCTTTGCTCAATTTTGGTGTGTAAGTTTGATAATGACCTCTCCACTTTCCTCTCAGGTCTATAAAAGTAGAAGTTATTCTGTTTTCTTATTTAGAGGCAGAGAGTAAAACAGTGATGTTTTTAATTTAAAGAAAACTATGCCTCACTGATCACATCCACCTTTGCATTCGTGGAAGCCTCTTCTAGATAATGCAGATAAAAGGTGGCAGATCTGCACCACCTTGGATCTTGCAGGGTGCATATAGCATATAACCTCCTAGCGACTCTCTAGGAGTATATAACAAGAACGAGGATGAATACAAGCACAGCAAGCCTTCATTATTAGACCTCTTAAATTTCAGTGTTAACTCTCCACACATGACAGACATCCTATTGGAATAAGCATGTTAATGCTAATTATATGGCTTCAAATAGGCAACCTTTTTACAACTCAGTTTTTGCGTGAGAAAAAAGGAATGATAGCACATATGACGATAAATATTAAGATGGTGGATAAGCTGACTAATTTTCAACAACATGTTTCTGTAGCATGATTTAAATAATGCACAATTAATAAAACAATGACACATGAATAATAATGAAGTTGAGATGGCAAAAAAAAAGGTGGATGTCATCTGAAGGATGACACCTGAGATTGTCCTCTGGCCTTCGCAGGCTTGTGCCTGCACATGTGCACATGTACTCCCACACAGGATCACACACAAACAAACCCATAACACTATCTACAAGTAACTAAAACAATGCAATGCTGGACCATAACATTTGTATCTGTTATAGGTACAATATGCTTAATAATAATGACCCCAAAAGGAAGAGGGAGAGGGAATCGGTCCACATTAAGAGCAACATTTCTATCAGTTCTCTTACTGAAATTTAGTTTAAGTCTGAAGCCAATGCTGACCAACTAAGATGTGTAGGGCAATCTCTAAAGTAATCACCAAGAAAATAACAGGAAACTAAAAGAAAGAAAAAGGTTACCAAAATAAAACTCTATAAAATGTTGCTGTTTCAGTGTATTCTCTTTGTCATAGCTAGCTTCAATCATGACTCATAGAGTCACCTAGGAAGAAGAAACCTCAACTGAAGAACTGCCTAGATCAGACTGGCCTGTGATCATGTGTGAGAGGCATTTTCTTAATTTCTAATTGATGTAGAAGAGCCCAGGCCACTGTGGAAAGTACTATCCCTAGGCAGGAGGGCCAGAAAGAGAAGAGAGCTGAATGTGAACCACGGGGCAAGCCAATAAACAGAGCTCTCCCACAGTCTCTCTTTCAGTTCCTGCCTCGAGGTTCCTGCTCTGGTTTTGCTCAGTGATGAGACTGTCACTTGGAAGTGCAAAATGAAGTAGACCCTTTCCTTTCCTGGGTAGAGGGTTTTTATTACAGCAACATAAAAGCAAACCATAACACTTTCAAAGTTGATGTTGGCATTTAAATCCTACTGTGTTGGTCTTAAGAGGGGGTGCATTTTTTTAAATAAATTATTGTCTTACTAAAAGGATAGAAGAAACTAGCATAAGCCTTTATGCCTATCTGCCTTCTGTCATGTGACAATAGTGTGCCCTTTACAAGCAGTAGCAGGACGTTTCTAGAAACAAAGTGAGTTGATTTATAGGTAGTTAACAGTTACTGTAGGAGATACAGAAATTTTCTTCAGTGTTAAAGTTACCGGTGACCATCTGTACCCCTTTAAGTAGTCTTAATGAAACTCATTGGTTCACACACACACACTCGCACACACATGCACACATGCCCACACACACACACACACATACAATCACAGACACACACATACACAAAGACACAAAGTAGGAGGAGGACTTTCTGGGAAGCGAGGAATGAGTAGGACAAGACAGCAATGAGGAAT
>LOJH01016673.1:0-17896 GCA_001685095.1 Ellobius talpinus
CATTAATAGAAATGGGTTAATCAAGATGTGAGAGTTAGCTAAGAAGAAACTAGAACTAATGGGCCAGGCAGTGCTTAAACGAATACAGTTTTCTTGTAATTATTTCGGGTGATAAGCTAGCCGTGCGGGAGCCAGGCGGGGAAGAAAAGCAGGCCTGCGCCCCCTCTCCTTACACTACATAAGGCATAAATATCTTCCTGCCTTTCTAGTGGAGATTTCTTGAATAAATTAACATTCCTTAACTTTTGTTCAGTTTTTCTGGCCTTTAGAAATTTGTCATTTCTGTGAATTATAATTACAACAGTAATGAAAATAAAATATAGGATAAAAAGTCATTATAGAAAATAATATTCAGTGCTTTTGTAAAATTTCTTGTCAGATTTTATATTACCTCAAAATGATCACAACTGAATTTTTGCTCATTAGATGTATGTTTTATGTATACCAAGTTTCCTATATCAGGCATAGAATATAGCAAATAAAATTATGAACTGAAAGAAGAGATGAACAGGACTTTTGTTTGTATTTTATATAAGAATGGTTATAGAATGCTAAAGTAACACTAAGGAATTTTTTTACCTAATTTAATTTTTTGCAGGAAGTTACCTTAGAGAATATAACTTGTAATAGTTCACTTCAGTAGTTGCTTTCTTCAAGTATGCATTGGTGCTCTTAAATATTATATCTAAGTGAAATGAAAATGTTGTTCAATGTTGAAGTAGAGTAAATTGACTTAAAATATCAACGTTTTTATCTCTCTAAAAGTAAAATGTGTTTTTAAATAGAACCCCATAGCCATTTCAAATTGTATGTCAATGCACTTATCATTATAACTACACTGTTAATTTGTATACAGTCGATTTAGAAAATCCAAGTATTTGCACAACTATGGACCAATTATCTATTAAAACTTAGAATAGCAATATAATAGTGATAGCAGCAACACCAATAGCATTTAGCTAAGATTTACTCAGTGCTAGACTGTATGTTAATTAATCATCATGACTCCACTGGGAACTTACTTCTATATGTATTACCACTCGTTATTATCGGTGTGACTAAAAATGAGAAAACTGGTACCTCTGGGGTTATGCATAGAAACACATGCAGCCAGCTAGAAATTACATTCTCACAAGCTTGATCTGAAAGGAAAATCTCCAAGCTTAACTTAAATTTCTTTTTGGTGTGGTATCCAGAGCGGCCAAGGATATCACAAGAGAACCCACAGAATCAACTAACCTGGGCTCATAAAGGCTCACAGAGACTGAACCGCCAACCAGAGAGCTTACATGGGACTGACCTAGGTCCTCTGCACATATGTTGCAGTTGTGTAGCATGGTCTTCTTGTGGGACTCCTCAGTGGGAGCAGGAACTGTCTCTGACTCTGTTGAATGCTTTGGGGATCCTTTCTTCCTACTGGGTTGCCTAGGCCAGCCTCAATAGTAGAGGAGGTGCCTAGTCTCGCTGCAACTTCATATGCCATGGCTGACAGATACAAGCCTGTCCTTTTCTGAAAAGGAGGAGTGGATGAGGGAGAAAGAAGAGAAATTGGGGAGAGGGACTTGGAGGAGTGGAGGGAGAGAGGGAAAACTGTAATGCTGGCAAAAAATTAATTAATTGAAGAAATTTCTCTGCTGGTATTCACTATTCTATCCAAGCACATCTATTTGCCAGGGAACCTTTAGGATTCAGCAGATCTCCTGGAATAACTTCAAACTGGGAGTGCCTTGAAACTACGTAACACCAAAAAAGAGTGACTCTAAGTTAGAGTCAAGTAGTAGAGTTTCCCTGGAGCTGTCTTACAGTGGGAGAATTTGTCAGGCAGCTGCACATCTGGAACATGCTCTTACACTAATACTAAAGGTGACATATGTGAAGAGGTCCTCTTTCAGGTGACAGAGGTGACTTTTTATGGTGTAATCTCCGTGATTTATGTGAGTGTGTTTTAATGTACTCACAAAAGCTTTGCAGATATTCTACTAACAACAAAGAACGTTCACCTTAGAATCACAGTCATTTGGTGTATGTCCTCAACATTTATAAAATATATTCTGTGCTTTTGATCTGGGCCTCTTCGCATCTTGCATTATTATTCATATTGTCTTTTTTTATAGCATCTTATTATTCATATTGTCTTTTTATAGTGTCCCATATTGCTTGTATACTTTTTTATATTTCATGTTCTCTAAAGGTCTGATGTTTGCACCTTAAGCTATATTTCAAATAAAAATAGGAAAGCATATTATTAAATGAAATTCAATCTTTAATTTTATGAAACAAAAAATAGCACCATTCTAAAACCCTATCTGATACATAGCAGATATAAAAAAGTGTAATTAATACATCTTCTGTGTTGTATTTCATAGGATATATTTGGTCTAACTAATATAATCTTGAACTCTTAGAAAGAAGGAACCAAATGATTATGACTATTATTAGAAATAAAGTATGATTTACATACATGAAAGACACTCTGGATGAGACTGACATCAATAGTTCTGAGTGAATCTGAGAGGTCAAATGGATCTGAGAAAGATGAAAATTAAATACTTAAGTTAATCTACAATCACTATGATACCGCCTGAAGCCTACTACCAAAGAACTAGTAGGCAGAAGAAGAGTACATTACAATAGATTTCTAATGTGAATGCTAGTAGTTATAAAATAAATAAAGGAGAAAACTATGGTCTAATGATAATTTGTGCCTGAGAAGATCTACGACAAGAAAAGATCAAGATGGCTGAAGGTACTTTGAAAATCTTAATGCATATGGACTGACTTGGTTCCGAGTTGTTTATAACAAAGAAAAACCTCAAAACATTCCCATGCAAAGGAGTCTGAGCTTTGCCAGTCACATCTGAGAACTTTATGGAACACCCTCAACAAAATAGACATCTGTAATAGCTGAACTCTAGAAGGTGCAAGGGCCACAAAATAACCAAGAGAACCAGGACAAGATCATGTGAGAAGGAAATCCTAGCAATTAATCTTAATGTGTCTTTCTCCCATTTAAGGAAAATTTTAACATTGCTAATATGGCGTATGAAAACTGCACTGGAGCCAGCTGGTCTTCAGCTAAATCTGTCATCAAATACAAAGAGAGAGAGAGAGAGAGAGAGAGAGAGAGAGAGAGAGAGAGAGAGAGACGGGATTGGTTGGTATTATTTCTTTAAAGTTTCTGAAGGAACATAGCTGAGAGAAATCACTGGACCAGAAGATTCCAGGAGACAAAATTGTATACACCTTGGTAACTCCCCTGACAGAAATTTGTCAGCAAGGCAGATGATACCCTAAATGTTAACCAAGATATCTGACAAGGTCAACCATCTTATCCTTCACATTTCCCATTAGCCCCATGCATTCTATTTCATTAGCTCATATTTCATGTTCTTCTATTCTCCATGAATCAAAGCAAAGTTCACAATCAGCATAAAGTGCATAAGACTCTGTGAACAAAGGTGAAGCCAATCCCATCCAGGGATATTCTCCCTATTCCATTTTAAGACAGCTGTACCTACTGACAAATTGTCTACTACAATAGCTCTCAATCTTCCTAATGCTGTGACCCTTGAATATAGACAAGGGGAGCAGACCAACTCTCCCACTCTCGTGGCCTTAGGACCAGTTCAGGCAGGCCCCATGTGAATAGTCTTAGCTCTATTGTGTTTCCCAGGTGAGGTGCAGGACTCATTGTCTCAAATGCTGCTGCTGGAGAGGAGCAGGACCAGCTTTCCCTAGTGCTGCAGCCGCTGGAATTCTGCGCAATCTAATCCTCACCTTAGATGGTAACAGGAGCCCTGCAGGAGCCCAGCTCAGCACCATTAAAACCTAGCAGCCAGAGCTGGACACACACACAACTGCTCAGAGAAGTTTGCTCTGGGCAGGAGGAGAAGAAGCCAGGGGCCTACCAGGCACCGTGTAGAGCTGGGCATTCTGGCACCATTGTGGTGAGCAAATGCACAATGGGGTATGGGAGGGGAAAAGAGGCAGACGAAGAGGTGCATTGCTAGAGAGAGAGAGACGGGTCTAAAGAGGGGAAGGCTGTAAAAAACAGACTGATGTGGGAAGCCTGCTTGTCACCTGGGTAAAACATGATTAATAAAATCTCAGGGTCAGAAATTGGGGTTCAACCTGAAGATCCAAAAAGCAAAATAGCCATTACCTCGACCTCAGTCTGAAATGGCAATCCTGCCTCCTAGAATCTCAGTCTGAAATGGTAACCCTGCCTCCTGGGATCTCAGAAAAAAACTGTATGTGAGAGCTGTCTTCCCCTGTTTTATATTCCTCTCTAGAGCTGGGATTAAAGGTGTGCGCCACCGTCATTAAAGGCATGCACCACTCATTTTCTATGGCAACTAATGTGGCTACTGTGATTAAAGGTGTGTGTCATTATGGTTACTAAGATTAAAGATATGTGTTACCATAACCCAGTCTGTAAGGCTAACCAGTGGTAGGTACTGTTTTACTCTCAGATCTTCAGGCAGTCTTTATTTATTAAAATATAATTCAAATACCACTACGCCTGGGGACAAGGTGTCATCAGGTCCTGGGCTGCTCCCAAAGGGCCATGTCTAGGTCCCTGGACCTACTGCAGCCCTGGTTGTGTAGATATCTTTGGCCCCTGTTACCACCAAGGGCCATGAGGAGTCCTGGGGTTAGGCTGCCACACATGGCGAAGCAGAGCCACCACAGTAGGGAATATCCTGATCTGATTGACCTGGGCTGTCACCCATGGTCATGGAGTCGTCCAGGCTTGACCTGTAGCCAGGGATCACGTGTGGGTCTGTGGCCTTACTGCAGCCAGCACCTGTGTCAATGTCCATGGAACCTGTCACCATCAGAGGTCTTGTGAATGCCCATGATCTGAGCCCCGACCTGTGGCTGTGTGATGGCACAGTCCAGGTGATGCTGACCGGAGTAGCCTACTCTGCCACCCAGGGCCATGGTTACATCCAGCCTGGGCTAATTCAGAGGACTATGTCTGGGTCCATGATGATACAGCAGCCAGGGTCTGTGATGATGTCTGTGGCTTAAGTTACCACTAAGGGCCACCACACTGGTGCACAGGTTCTGGGTCACCAACTGTAGCCAAGGTGGCAACTAAGGTGTGCAGTGGATAGAGCTGTGACAATCTAAGTGTCCTGCACTGTCTCCAGTAACCATGGTATTGACCAGCCCTAGCTGCTGCCAGGGGCCATTGCCCTACCACAGCCTGGGACTGTGTTGATGTCTATGGTACCTGTTACTAAATGGGGTCATGTAGATGCTTGGGTTTGGGGCCCCCATATGGAGATTTGCTGAGGTCTGAAGACCATCCTCCAATCAGGGTGATGCTAACTCAAGTGGCCTGCACTGTCACCTGGGGTCATTGTTTCATCTGGTCCAGGGCCACTGCTGACAGCCATGTGTGGGTCCTTGGCCCCACCTTGGCCAGGGTCTGTGATGATGTCTGTGGGTCCTGATACCATCAAGGGCCATGCCAACACCAGGGGTCTGGGCTATCACCTCTGGCCATGTTGGTATCTGGCAGGCATGCTGCTGCAGGGGTCATGTTGGTCTATGTGCTCTGCTCTATCACCTGGGGCCATGATGATTTCCAGGACAGGTGGCTGATAAAGGCCATGTCTGGCCTGTGGTCCTACCACATCCAGGGTCTGCCCATGGTGACACCACAGGCCATACAGATGTCCCCAGGGTCTAGGTCACAATGTGTGGCCATGTTGGTGCCTGAGGGCCATGCCACCACTAGGGCCATGTCAGTCTGGGTTGCCTGAACTGCCACATAGTTGCCTACACTGCCGCATGGTTGCCTACACTGCCATATAGAGCAATGGTGTGCCCAGTCCTATGCCTAAGGTCTTGTCTGGGTCTGTGGCCCAGCAGACCTGGTTCTGGCTTGATGTCCATAGCTCTTATTGCCACCAAGAGCTGCATGGATACCCAAGGTTTGAACAACCACCTAAGACCATATTGATATCTGAGTTGAGGTCTGGGTGACCTGTGCTGCCACTGGGGCCATAGTGACATCTGGGCCTGAGCTGCCCCTCAGGGCCATCTCTAGTTCCATGTACCTGCTGCAGTTGGGGTCTATGATGATGTCCGTGGCCCATGTGGCCACAGTGGATTCATGCATGATTAATTCTGAGGGTCATTCTGAGTCATCCCTGCTCCTCACTGTCCCTGGGATGGCAGGCCTTGCTCCTTGATGAACACTGCAGCAGGAGAGATGGCCCCACCCTTATGTGAGAGATGGAACCCTGAACTCAGATGACTTTACCCCTCACCATTGCCATGGCCCCAGTGGCATGGGCCTAGAAGAACTCACTCCACACTTCACCTGAAGGGAACTGTCTGAGTGTCCAGGACTGACCAACTCAGCTACCACCCAGACCCACATCTTGGGCCTTGGATTGGCCTACCCTAGCATCTTCCACAGCTGTGACCTGCCAGAGGTTGTGAAGGGACTGGTCCTGCTGAACAATAACTGCAGGATCTCCATGGGGTAACATAAAGATTCCAAGAGGAGTTTTAGTGAGGGTCCAGTAGTGATGGTGTGCCAGAGGCCTTGAACCAGACCAATGACTCATTGCTATGAACATTGTGTGGGTGGGGGTAACTGGAAAGAGGGAATTCTACATGACACACCACAGCCCCCAATGACACTAGGATGAATTAATAGGTGTTGGAAAGATGAGGAGCAAAGTGAGTTTTGTGTGTGTGTTGTTTTTTATTGATTTGGGGGGATGGTTCTTTTGGGGGGATGCTACAGGGGTGAGGAAATAGTATGGAAAGACTAGGAGGTGAGCAGGATTGGGGTGGGGTGCATGGTGTGAAATCCTCAAAGAATTGATAAAGAATTGTGTTATTAAATTTTTTAAAAGCAAAAGTGGTCATTTTTTGTTTTGCACTTTATGTATGCTATTTCTACAATTGATGGGAGTAAAAACACTGGGGGCTTTCATGCTATAGATTTCCCTATGTATGGAGCTGCTCTGTTAAATATTCAGTGTTTCTGGAAAACATCTAGCAAATACTTTGTACTGCACAGTGAGCTGTGCTTTGGAAACAGAGGTTAACACTTTGTGGACCTGGAACCCTGAAGGACATTTCTGGAGATGAAGACATGCATTTATCATGAGTACATGCCAATTCAAAGCCTGTCACTTCATACCTTTTCCTCATAAACATTCAAAATAGTATGTCATTGCAATGAACACTTATTACATATATTACATACATAAAGCTGCCATATTATAATTTTGCAAGTAAGTTTTATTGCATGCATTTAAGGTATAGGAAATATCATAAAGGCAAATACAACAACATGCTTATTGTGGTAGAATATATGAATATGTCCTTCATACCTGCTCATTTAGAAAGTACACTAAATACAACAAAATATGATTGATTTTATTTCTGACAGTGCACATGTAATCTTTCAACTTGTTTACCCTTTGTGTTACATAGTTTGACAAACATCTTCCTATTTCCTTCCTCCTAATCCCTGGCAATCATTATTTTAGTCTGTATTTATAGGTTGTGTTGCTTTTTAGATTCTACATATAAGCAAGAGTATTTGTTTCTCGGTGTAAAGCAGAAAGATGACCTCTTTTTTTAAGGCTCAACAGCATCCCACTCTGTGTATGTGTGTTTGTGCATGTGCGTGTGTGTGTGTGCATGAATTTTGTAGGCAAAGACTGCCCATTCATTTCCCTGACACTCAAACCCAAATAATCACACAGGAACTATATTAATTACAACACTGTTTGACTAATGACTCAGGCATATTTAGCTAGCTCCTACATCTTAAATTAACCCATTTCTATTACTCTGTGAATCGTTACAAGGCTGTGGCCTAACCATGAACGTTCTGACTGGTAGCTGGCATCTTTCTCCTTTGGCAGCTACATAGCTTCTCCCTGACTCCATCTACTCTCTCTATATGTATCCCTTGCAGCCTGGCTATATTCTGCCCCGCCATATGTCAAAGCTGTTTTATTTGTTAAGCAATAAAAGGAGGACATATACAGAAGGACATCCCACATCATCTCCCCTTTTTGTCTAATTAAGAAGGAAGGTTTTGTCTTTAACATAATAAAATCACTTATGCAAAGCAGTTATCAAGTAAGAATTATAGTTACACATGTGCATGTGTGTGTGTACATGTTTGTGTATGTGTGTGTATGTATGTGTATGTGTGCCTGGACATGTGTGTCCAGTTTCTTTCTCTACTCAGGGATGAAAACCTAGTTTGTCAGCACATGTTTTTGCTATTGCACAGTGATTTAGAGTTGCAGTGAGCATGGGGTCCAGTTGCCTGTATGACATCATCTCACTTCCTTTACCTGTATACCCAGAACACTGATGGTTGACTTTTGGCACTTCTATTTTTACTTTCTTTAGTAACTTCCATACATTTCCCATAACTTCATTAATCACCATTCCCACCAACAGTAAATAACATTTCCTTTTTTCCTGGCCCAAACTGATTCTTTCTTTCTGTTTGTTGTTGCAGTTATCCTAACAGATATGAGGGGATATCTCAAACTGACTTAGATTTCCATTTCCCTATTGATCAGTAATATTGAACAGATTCTTATACTGATCATTTTTGCCATCTTTGGAGTACATTTGTAGTTTGAAACTTTGTGTTATTTTAATATATGCCATACACTTCATAAGTAGAATACAGTATACCATTATAGTGTAGTTCAATATAAAGCAGGAATGGTGACTGTTATTCTAAGCTCATGGGCTCATTGTCATTATTTGATGAAACAATGCACTAAACAATCTTAGAAAGGGATGACAAATGGTAACTCTTCCCAACAGCAGCATTCCAACCACACTTGGCTGCAAAGTTTGCTGCCAACCATAAGCATGGGTTGGCTAACCAGAGTCCTGGAACTCAGAATCACTTTTGAGACTTTAAATAGCCATTTTTATCAGAACATCAGCATACAAGTGAGATTTTACCATGTTATTAGTTCTGAACATTTAAGCTAAAGAGCAAGAAAAGCTCTTCTATTACACACAAGGAAGAACACTTGATTTGCTTATAGACATGGTGTAAGGCTGGAAAAATAAAGACAAAGATAGGGTAGTAAGCAAAACCAAAAGAAAAAAATTGTATACTACTAATGTCAATGCAATACAAAATATATAATAAAAATTATGTACAAATTATTTTGAAGAAAAATAATTATGAAAGTTTTGTAAGAATTTATGACCAAATACTCATAATTATTTTACAATGATGATATTTTCTGTTTTGTATATTTGGTTAATGATTGACATCCACCCATGTATGACCTTGTAAATTCAGGTACCTTCCATTTTTAACCAAGTGTAGCATTTTCGTTTGTTTATTTTATGCTGCAGTGGCAAGGCATCCAGAGTACAAAAGAACAAGAAAAAGCTCCATGGACATTGGTAACGTAAATACACAATGACACATAAATCATCGCAAACGCTTGCTCTAAGAAGCCTTCCTACTAAACTATGTCTTCTAAACTAGTCTATTATGTTCTTCATAATCCTCAACACTGACTGAAATAACAATCTTTCTTTGTTTCCTTTTCTACGGGAGGACTTTTCCTCCCTAGTTAAAATAAAAAATTAAGGAATCAAAAAGTTCCCATGCTTTCCTGCTGTGTCCTCCAGGCTAAGAATCCTGCCTGACACCTACCTGGTGTCTGTGAAATTTGAATCAGGTGGCTAAGCACGAATGCACAGAAAATGTGTTCGGGTCTCCTAACCCTATAAAGCTCAGCCCAACTCTTCTCGATCACTAAAGATTTTAGTTCGTTGGATTTCCAGAAGCTTGTGAATTTTATTGCCAAGGATAAATAACTTGAAAATGCATAACAAAATGAGATTCACAAGGTCTACTGACAAACACAAGTAAACATTGTATCCTGGGTATTGTGATTCCTCCATGCTTTTTAATCTACTTGCAAAAATAGTTACAGCATTACATCCACAGCAAACAGCAATAGTTATGAAATAAATCAGCATAAAGACATGAGATTATTTTTTCAAATTTACCTCACAAGTAAATACATGAATCTTTGTCATGTTTAGCAAGGAAAAATCCACCTTAACTGAAATTACTCCCATATACTCACCCATATCTTAATTACACTACAATAATATCAGAACCTACGACTTCAACAGAACTTTATCACATCTCTTGTTTAACCACATTTTTTTCTTGCTTGGGCCCCAGGAAAATATTCATGAGGTAAAACTGGTAATACAAAAATAATTATTTGAAAAACATTATATGAAGTGAGTTGTTGCTTCTCTACTGGATGCCAGTTTAAATTGAACTAATTTGTTTTACCGGTAGCTTAAGAAAACCCCAACACAGCAGCTCAACAATTATGTTCAGGTGCAAGAACTTAATTCAACAAATTCTAGGTGGATTCTCCCTGTCTGCACCATAGGCCCCATTTTCAGCTGTAGCTAAGTGCAGATGCGTTGAAGAGCCTGTGTAAATATGATCCAACCAGTCATTGAACAGAGATATTGAACTGTTTCCAAAACTATCGATAATAAAAGGGGTATTACTGTGGACATAATTCCAGTCACTGACGGAAACGACTTGAACAGAAGTTTTCAGAATATGTGTGTGTGGGCGGGGGAGTAGGGAAAGGAATTTATTCCTTTAGATTTCTTTTCATGCACAGGGATAACACAGTTAATATTTTTACACTGAGACCATGTCTATAATTCTTATAATTTGGAACTATACAGATATAACCTGAGCCATTAACACTAACATCTGTAGACAGCAAATGTTTCCTGGAAGGACTTTAGTGATGCCCCAAATGGTACATCAGTAGGAGACAGAGACCTTTTGGATGACAAGCTGCTTACAGAAGTTCACAGGAAAGCTTAGCAGGCAGATGAAGCATTTATAGACCTCTCCACAACCTCCACTTGCTAACATTCTGATATCAAAACTTAAGTGTATTTGCTATGTGTCTCAAATAACTTTCTTTAAGTGGCTTTAAGAAAATAAACCAAATGATGAAAATCAACATTTCTACCTTTCAGTGCTAGACACAACAGTATTTTTTCTAGTCACAATTCTAGATAATAATTTTCTTAGACTTGCTTGGGCTCTTAAAACTTATAGCTAATGATATTATACCAAGGTTGGACATAAATAAAATTTCCTGATAGCAGTAAGGCTAACTTCAGTTTGCCAGCCTTCCTGAGTCAGGCTAGAGTGGAGGGACTAGAAAGCCACTTCGTTTGAGATTCATATCAGAAAGGAGAAAATACCTTTGTTCTGTCACTTCCCATTTGTCCTAAACAATGAATTTGCCACCAAGATCTATCCCGAAACCTTTCTTTTTGAAATTTCTAGTAACTTATCTAGAAAACTCTATGTGAAAGCCTTGTTTTATCGAGATAAAGATAATCTGTAGAAACTGACAATATTAATTAGAGGTACCATGGAAACCTGGAATAAATAACTCGGCAGTGTTTACTCAGACACGATATGAGTGGTCTGGACATTTTGAAAACCATCCAAAGTCAGAAACAAACTAAATTAAAAAAAACTGTAAAAAATCCAAATCAAGTCCATGGGCCTGAAAGATCAGTTCTTAGGAAATAAAAGGAAAATTTAAATTCAGTCAGAAGTTCTAAAGAATTTCAAAGTGGACACAGCAACTTTTCTCATCTTTCATTAATCACTCATAAATAAGACTTATTATTAATAAACTTTAGCTGATTAAACTAAAATCTCTAGGGCTGAGATTTAGGCATTAATAATTAGCAATTTAACTCTTACCACATTCAAGTTTTATATGTGAAAATTGTAATTTGGATATGCTATTCAACTCATAACAATTCCATTGTGATATTACTATCCAGATAATGAACTTAAATCAAAGAAACAAGCTTTAATTGTTTCATTGTATAATGAAATTTGTTGGAAGCAAGATATTTTGCACTCAAAACACTTTAAAACAGCACAGCAATATATGAAATGACAAAAAAACATACATTTTAACATTCATTTATCTTCCTTCAAAAGAATTATTGAAAACTTATAAGTCATGTTGCAAAATACACATAAATACCAATTATAATTTATAGAACCTCAAATTCTTTTAAGAAATTAAATGCCATTATGCAGTAAGGTGATAATTATTGTTGCTAGAACAACGTTTTGAAATATCGTAAATATATTACATATATTGAAACTATGTACATTTAAGAGCTATTGTCAGCTTTTCTATGCAGAGGAAAATAAATATATTATTCTATTCCATATCCTAGGTTTTAATAAGATCTTATAATTATATATAAGAAATTTTGGCTATGAATTATACTACAAAGAATTTAAATCACCTGAAAACCTCAGTAGGACACTTGTTCACAAGAGTTTAGCTCCTAATAAGATCTTCTGTGTTCCCTGTTTGAACATGATTAGGGTGCAAAGCCTATGAGTAGCCTCTAGAATGTGCATGCTTCTATTCCTCAGTGCAGAAAGTCAAGTTCCAAAAACGACGAAGCCAGTGAAGGAGCACACAGATTTATGCCCCAGGTCTTCTGCAGTCCAGTCCAGTAAATGCCAACAAGCCATCATACCAATTCCCAGATAAAGTTTGCAATAATGATTTTCCTCACGTAAAATGTGCATGTTTAATTAGAATAAGGTGAAAGGGGCTTCAAGCCATTTGGCAGTACATTCAAATTGCATCACACGGATAGCCTGAGAGTCTGTCTCCCCACCCACTCTCTCCCCTGCTGTACTGAAGAGAGGTGTACTGGAGAGAGGACATTATTTACTTACTATCCCGATACATCAATGAGGTGAAACAGAGCCCTAACAATTATTCTCACTACATAAGGTGTTCTTGAACTTCTCCAAAGTGGATAGGTGAGATAAAAATTCCTCCTAAAAACTGAAAAGGGAAATTAACCTCCCACAGTCACTGACACTGAGGTAAAAAGTCATAAGTACATAAAAATACATAAATGTAAATATAAAATGTATTTTACTCTTAACACAGTTACTTTTGTTCCCCAGGGTGAAAATGCAAAATAATGGAAAAGGTAGAGACTCTGATAATTTTTATAAAACCGACAGAAATGATAAAGCCATAGAATACTATTTCTCAGTTGCATCATTAATATGATTGTTCTCAGTTCAACAAAACAGTTTAATTTTATCTTCAAAGAACATTGTTTGTAATTTCATTTTTTCTGCTTATACTTCACAATAGATAATTACAAGTGTAATCATTATTGGTCATTGGCCATTAATTTGTTTCGGTGTATGTACCTCAGTGGGCAGTAATTACTGCAGTGCCTTCAATAAGATAGATATCATTAACAAAATGAGAAGACTGGAGAAAATATGTTAATTACCATAAGTGCTTTCTGGAATAAACAGTCTAACAATTAAAATCACACTTACTTTCTGTCAGACTACATTATGTTGTGCAAAAATGAAAAAGAAAGAGAGAAATGCTACATAATTTGATGAAAAGACTTTTGAGAGAACTGATATGGTTTTGCTTTAAATCCACATCAGCACCTCTAATGGCCCTAAGGTAGAAAGGCATTCTTATACCAAACAGTGGTATCTTAAAAGCTCATTATCCACAATGAAGGGAAAGTTAGCTTAGTTCTGTACATTATAATTATGATAAATATCTTAAAATTATGGAAATAGTCTCAGAGTTTGGGACTATTTGTAAGGTGATTAAACTGATTTTCTTTAGCCTCTACATAAATAGACTGCGGAGTGTTTTAGTTACCGCAAACTCGGACCACAACCGACTCCAGCCAGTGCAGAGAGCTGAACATGCCTTAAGGTAGGTGTACAGTACATTTGTATAGTAAAAAATAACTTTCAAAACAATTCTCCCTAGATTTTAATCCTCATTGTTCAGGATGACCACTCATTACATACTAAACACATTGATTCTTCATGGACGTTGGTCTCTTTATATCCAGACATGAGCACGTGTGTGTGTGTGTGTGTGTGTGTGTGTGTGTGTTTCCTGGAGCTGTTCATTCAGGGCTCTTCAGCAGCTGGGTTTGGTGTGCTCATCAGCTCCAAACTCTGCAGCTGTTCTACTGTCTTGAGCAAGGCACACCTCGTTTTATCATCATTCTTATGTCATCCGGCCTTTGCAGTTTCGCCTTCCATGGCTCTAGCAGAGCCCTTTACAACCCAGCTGCTGGTTGCCCCTGACGAACATCCTCCTTCCTGCAGGTTTGCTGACACGCATCTCTAATGGCAGGTTGCTTCTTCACTGTCAGATCATCTGCTCCTTCATGACCTTCAAACCTCCCTGGATCTAAACCACACAAGCTCAACTCTATTTGATTCTGGTGCTATTATCACTTAAGATTACATATCTAATAATAAGATTAGATATAATCAATCAGTAGTTCTCACAGAGCCCCATAGTAATATTGTTCCCTTTAAGCCCCTCTTAGGTTCTAAGGTGTGTGCAACTAGCATATTTGCAAATAGCATTGTCTAAAATGGTAACATCAGAAACATTGTCAAAAACATACATGTACATTACACTCCAGGAGTTTTGTAATACTTATTTAGGAATTTGAGAAACTGTGTGACTCACCCCTTTGAATGGTCATAAGAAACTTTATCAATGGTTATAATTCACTCTGCAACTTCCAAAGTTAACAAAGTAGCAAGTGCTTAACAATGAAGCTGGTATAGGTGAAAGTATGAAGTTATCTCACCCCTGGTCTTCTCCTTAAGCTCTCTGATTTCTAATTCAACAACCACTCTTAAAATAAGTTCCAATATCTATATGATAACACTCAGATCTTTAACATGTATCAGTGACTCTTTGTGCATACCTGTAACACATAAATCTAAAACCAGACTAAATTTATTTCCATTTTGTAAAAATAATTTTTCTACAAGCATCTATAACAGTGAGACTGCAAGAAAAAATTGTATTACAAAGCAAAATGTATAGCTATACCAAGCTTGTTTCCTACGGCAAAGAATATCAGATGCACAACAAACATCTCTCTCCTGTAGGCAGAAAACATAGCTAGATCACATTTCCCAGCTCCAGTGTAGTCTGCCATATAGCACATATTCCCACCTTCTCATTTCCTTTGACTGGAGAGTGGAGGTGCATGCCCTGCTGCGTGATGCCAAGTGACACGTGAGGCAGAGCAGCAATGCACACCCACCAGCCCCTAGAAGCCCATGCTGAATGACAAAAAGGCATCTGCTTTCTAACCAATGCTATTCCCGGTGTATGTTTCAACAGTTACCGTATCATGACTGATAACTACACATCAGAATGTCAACAGTAGCACCATTTCTTCAATTTTATACTTTTCTTGCTTAAATACATGTTAATTTTGTAATAATAGCATTATAAGAAAACGAAGTCTTTATTAGTGTTTTTTTTTAAAAAGAACTCATTGACTTCTAAAGCTACCATTTCCAGTACAGAAAAGTTAATGCCTGTCTGTCATTGCCATTATACATTTGTGTAATGTGGGGGAAACACAGCATTTCACTGATGCTTCCTAAATTATGACATAGTCTCACATAAACAAATTCCTTAGAAAATAACATAAGCATAATATTTAATTTATTGCTTTGTAGAGATTTTTGCCTTGGCTAATGTCATTTTAAACAGTCATAAATCCTCATCTTAACTAATACAAAGTAAATGTTCTCTGCTAAATCAATTTCAACCCTTCAGATCCTGAAGAAATTTAAATAACCTCCCTAGTATCTCTCCATACTTGACTGGATCATCTTGACAAACATGTCAGACCTTATAAACTCTTTAGCTCTTGGAGTGACATTAGCTTGGTTTTTCAGCCCTCTGACATACCAGTCACAACTCTGTTAATGTGATTTACCGTTAAATTAAACATAAAACCATCATTATGAAGATAAAAGGGTAAAGCTGCAAGTCACAAATGCAGAAAAGATAGGCAATGTTGGGCAGCAAGCTCAATGCAGTCTCCCTCAGCTGTCTCTGCTGGGATTGGCTATCCCAGAGGATCTCTGTCAGAGACATCCCACATAGAATTGGAAAACCTGTTCAGCATTCCAGAGTGTTTGCACTAAAAGCATGCTAAAAATATGGTCATGGTTTTCAAAGAAGAAAACGGTGTCTCATTTTATTCTTCCCTTTGTGTCTGCATCGGATTTTATATTTAACATTTCCTTTCTCTATTCTCTCCTTACAGATGTGGAAACCAAGACTTAGTTCATGTCAGTGTCCTAAGGTTATAAAGAGGTATAACCCTTTCACTAACACCTCGGTAGTCCCTGTCAGTCACTCGTAGTTTGTCACAGTGCTCTTCTCATCCCTCCTAAAGTGCTTTCCAGGAAAATAAATGATTTGCTTAGCTTGATGTTTTCAGAGAACTTCTGCCTTGCCACCTTCCAGCTCAGCCTTCAGAGTTGACCAATGTCAACTATTTTTCCATTTTTCTGCACTTAATCTGTTACATTTTCCTCAGTCAAGTGTTTTTATCCCTGTAGGATTGTCTTCATGCCACGAAATTATCTACCTTTAGCCAGACTGTAATTCTCAGAACACGTGTTATCACTATTCATGTTTTCTCATAGCTTAGTGTACGTTCCCAAAAGTAGATATATGGACAATCAAACAAATGACAGAAACTATTTTAAAATATTTCAAATGAAATAAAATTCCCAATTATTGATGCCTCACTGCAGTAAGTCTAAGCTCTTGTTGCTGTTATATTAAAACACTCACTTCAATATGTCCTAGTTATTTACAATGTCAATTTTAATTTCTTCATTTGTATGTTATGCATATGGATGTTCTCTGTGTGTGTGTGAGAGAGAGAGAGATAGAGAGAGAGAGAGAGAGAGAGAGAGAGAGAGAGAGAAGAGGTTGGGAGATTTTGTAACACTTGTGTGACTTGTGTTCACAGAGGTCAGAACAGGGTGTTGGATCTCCTGGAACTGGAGTTACAGTTAGTTGTAAGCTACCACATGGGTGCTGGAAATCAAATCCAGGTCCTTTGGGAGAGAAGCCAATGTTCTTAACTACTGAGCCATTTATGCAGCTTCTACATTATCTTTCTGGAATAACTTTGCCTAACCCAATAGTCAAAAGCTTTTCATTACAGGCTATAACTGTTATAAAACTGTGACCCCATTGGGTCTTTATAACATTGCTCCAAGTTTTTTCTCCCTAGGAACACATGTAGAAATCCCCAAAGACATTCAGTCAGAGATTTTTCCAAAAATTATTTATTGAAAATTGAATATGTACTAGAAAAATGAGTTTCAGTGTTGAAAATGCCAAGGAAAGTTTTCTAGAGGAAGAAAACTTTCATTTGAAAATTAATAATGAATTTTATTAAATAGTAGGAAAAAATAAAGGGCAGAAGGCCCAAATACATAGAAAGTCACGGATATGAAGAGCATCATGTGTAGATGGGAAATACGAGGATGCCCTGTGACAATGGGTCATAAAAAGGTAAGAGACTTGCGACTTAAAGCAGATAATGATGGAGAATTGGAGGCAGCAGCTGAGGTCTCTGCAGGTTATATTACTGCACAATCTTCAGCTTCAAAGAGTGATTAATATAGAAAACCTTGTTCTGACATAGAGATTTACCACTAAAACAAATATATTTTTGTAATATACCAAGATTTTTGTTGACAGAGGTTTCTGTCCCACCTGGTTCTGCAGTCATTCAGTCCCAAAGAAACACACAGAGGTCTACACTAATTATAAACTGGTTAGTCTATTAGCTTAGACTTTCTTTTTAACTAACTCTTACATTGTACATTAACCCATTATTCTTGTCTGTGTTAGACACGTGGCTTGGTACCTTTTATCAGCGAAGCATTCTCATCTTGCTTCCTCTGTGTCTG